>JAABKJ010000550.1:0-48600 GCA_011634705.1 Andricus grossulariae | reverse complement strand
ATATATATATATATATATATATATATATCTTCTTTCATTTGCGAATTCAAAAAACAATAGAAGAAGGCTCAACAAAATGAAAGTTTAAAAAATTTTTTTAAATTAAATAAGAAGAAAAAATTTGAGCCAATGAAACAACTTGGAGTGAGCTTGCGGCGACAAGAAATTTTGAAAGTCGTCTGGCGACAAATTGGGAGACTTTTCAGCACTTGAGCGATCATTAGTGACCATGGTGATCATTAGTGATGGCCTCTTGATAACTCTGCTTGCTGACAACCCGCCTGCATTCTCTATCTCTGTCACTCTTGTGGTGTTTGTGGAGGCAGGCCGCCTGCCAATTTATTACTAACGTGTAATGTTCTTGAATTGCATGGTATTCAAATATTTAAATAAAAGTTGTATGTCAGGGTGTGATTTATGTGAATTAATAATTGTTTGAATACATACCATTTTATATAATATATCCTTTTATTACGTTCAAAAAATATATTAAAATATCTCCAAATTATGGAGAGATGTTAAATCCAAACTTTTTTACGTTCGGAAATGATAAATAAAAATTTTCTCGGGGATTAGAAAGAATAATTATATTTTCCAATCCATAAAACGACACGTACAGACTTTTATTTAAAAGATTTCACGATGCGACGTTTCGGTAACGTACGGTTAACCTTATCAGGCGCACTATATATAGAAGAACATGATTATTGAACACTATATCTTATATGATAGATATTGAGCATGTTTGGAAGAGTTTGCTTACCAAAATGATAAGGAAAAAACTTCTCTTTCTAGATAAAAATTGTGTTGGAGATTTTCACCGTAAACAATAAATAATTGGAATTATGTAGTCAGATATAAGAGACATTTTAAATTGATTAGTTGAAAGTGAGTTTCTTACCATTATTTTGAGGTTAGAATTGTTAAGACGTTATTTTTATTGTAATTTTGAATAACTATTGCGCAATGGCAGTATCTTAAAATGAATTTATAATATTATTTATGCTATTCGGAATTAATCTCATAGTAATAGAACACGCAAGGTTATAATTGTTTTGGCGCCGTTTTCCGTAATTTGTTAATAATTTTGTTATGTTTTATAAGATATGAAGGTTATGCCAGAAAGTCTAAGATCATACTATATGCTGTGTTGTCATGATCGCAGTCAGTGACTTTATGCAAAACCGGACGGTTTTCGTACCTTTCTGTGCGTGTTTGTGGGACGCGAAGTTCTCGTTTGTCTGAGAGGATATTTTTCCGGCCACGGCCGTAAAAGTATACTTTTACGGAGTGCGCGCATGCGCTTTTGGTCCAAGCGGCGACATTGTCCTGGCTCCCTCTTCTGACGCATGCGCGGTACATATGTCAGATATTTGTAGACTGTACAATGCAGTTGTACAGAGCATGCCAGCCGCCAACACACAGCTATACGTGAGTTCGAGAGCATTTCATCAACTAATGACAATTGTGTCGCGTTGGGAAGTGATGATGAAGACGGTGATTTGATGCGGTGCGCACCACCGCACTGCATTGCAAACGACGTCGTGCACGCCAGGGTTCTGACATAACCTCATAAAACCTTAATATTTTTTTTACCCACCGTTGTCTTCATGGGTCGTTCGCGACCCAGTCTATTTTTTGAGCTTGAATTTCATTGGGAAGAAAGGGGCGGCGAAAGGTTAAGTTAATTTTTTTCTTTATTTTTTTTCTTATGTCAGAATTCTGACGTGCTGGGGCTTTTTTGCGTCCGTATTCCGATTCAGCGACCCCAAAAACATATAATAAACATGGTCTGACCCTCCGAAATTGAAGTAAAAAACTAACAATGTTATGAGGTTTTATGAGGTTATATCATAACCCTGACGTGCTGGGGTTTCTTGGACCTCGGATTCGGATTTAGCGACCCTAAAAACATACAGTTAACATAGTCTGACCTCCAGATCCGAAAAAAGAGTTTTTTTGTGTGGTTGTTTTATCTTGCTATAACGGTAAGATTTTAAATAAAAAAGAAAAAAAAACATAAATGCATTTTCACACACAAACACCCACATGCCAAACTTTCACGCGCACAACAACGCGAGAAAGACATGCCTACATTCAACTGTTTTTTATTTGACATTAAAATCTTTTTCGTCGAAATATAAATTATGCATATATTTTTGCGTTGAGAATTCATATTTTTTGTTTCAAATTACCTTTTTGTTGAAACCTTGATTCGACATACTATTCTAGGCATAAATCAGATAAGATGGAAACAAACACACGCGCAAGAGAAAGATACAAACACACATTTATTCGGTTTTTATTTGAAATTAAAATCTTTTTTGCTTGAAAATTCAACAGCTTGATTTAAAATTCTACTGTTTGTTTGAAAATTCAACTGTTCGCTTGAAAATTCAACTGTTTGGTTGAAAATGAACTTTTTTGTTGAAATTTTGACATATCGTTGGCACCAAATGGCACGAGAGAGGGAGAGACAAAGAAACATTTTTTCTGTTTTCATTTGGAACCAAAATATTTTTTGCTTGAAAATTCAACTATTTGACACACAAACAGACAAATGCCACACAAACCGAGAGAAAACGAGTACATTTTAATGATGTAATAATTAAATTTAAATGAATTATAGGTCGCCTCAGTCATCCGGATCATGGAAGCATGTTGAAGTCAGGCACTGGCTGAAATAAAAAATAAGGATCATCATGAAGAAGGATGTCTCATTGTTATCACTTCGCCGTGATAACACGAAGCGGACCTTTTCAATCGCTAAAGAATACGTCCAAATCGTTAAGAAGTATATAGATGCTCGTGAGTTACAAGTAAGTAACTTGTAACAAGCATGTAACTGGTAAACACACGATTACAGCAATACTCAAGTTGATTGCTTCATATTTAAATTTTCGAAATCCGGAAACTTACACGGGCCATTGTTTCGGCGTACCGCTGCCACTATTTTCGCTGATGAAGGAGGTAACATGATAGATCTTATAGACTTGGGAGGTTGGCTATCAGACAAAATTGCTCAAGGGTACGTTCCAGATTCAGTTCACAATACCACAAAAATTAGTAATCCTTTGACGTGCGTGTTAGATGTGCCCCAAACGAGAAAATATGAAACTGTAACTTCTGTAAGCCATCAAAGAATTCAATCTGAAAACAAACCTACCAAAAAAAGTCGAGCAATTGTGAGGTCATCATTTTATCCGACAATAGCCCAAAACTTTATTTCAGTTTTTGACCGGTAGTTTGAAAAGATTTTATTTTATTAACTAAAATAAACATAACCGCACATGTCTGTAGTTTTTCCTTACGGGGGGCTCCGCCCCTCGACCCAGGTTGGGCATTACCCTCGTCACTCACTTGCATACGAAAATGATTCCGATTATGCATACAATATCGTGTGTTACCTCAACAAACCTTTGATGACCTCGCCCGCTGTTTGAAGTACAAGGCTATGCGTACGCCTTCGGCGCGCGCATGTACGTCTCGTAGTGCAAGCAACGGCCTTGGACGTCAAACACATGGTTTGCTGAGTCGTAACACAATATACTATTGTTTATACTTTTATTACCTTCTTCTTCAATAAAACCGATTTCTGCAAAACATCTTTCATTTTAGGATATTTTCATTGCGCTTGTTGAATACTAGCATTGCTACATACATGTGATCATGATGTGTATTTGTATTCAGTGTTGGATTTTAAACTAAAATTTGTAATCTTATGATCGTTGACTTGGACCATGTTTTGGATGGTGAAGAAACATAGGCTTGCGAATTTTGACACATTCAGCTTTATTTTAAAATCTTCCCTCATTTATTTTCCGTTACATTACTCACATTCATCGCTCCGGATTGTACAGATGTGAATGGTTATGTAAATATGGTCGAATGTGTCTCATGATCCACGTATAGTATTCGTTACCGTTATTGACAAGTATGAAAACATCATGAGGAGCATGTTCAAAGCTTCCAGACCGATCGAGAACACCAAAGATTCTATCGCCCACCACCAAGGCAGAACCGACATCCTCTTTTCTACAGATTCTGTGTTCTTCATCTGAACGAACAGTGCAGATATTGTTTTGTGTAATATGATAATTATGATGCATGTAGTCAATAGCACAATCAAACATATTGGATATCTCCACTTGCAAAATTGGTCGTACTTGACCACTGGGTCCCCAAGCAATAATAGAAGGATGTATGCCTAACAGGAGGGCTTCTCCAGCGGGTGGAATCGGTCGACTGAGTCGACTTTCGGCAGAGATAGGTGGAACAATCAGAAGCAAGTGAAGAAGCTTGTGGTTAAAAATACGATCTATTCGGTGACTTTTGATAGGACTCATACCCGGTGCACCAGATTCAACTCTGTACCCCTCTGGCGGATTAGAGGCACATTCTCTAGGAGTTAAAATATGTTCAGGCGAGACTATGACACCTGTACAAATTTTTACGTCATCTTTGAAAATCTTCACAATGTGGATAACATCATTAATCATCCAGTCTCCGTATCGAAGGAATGTGTGACCAATCATACGTTTTGTGCGCAAGTGAAGATTTGATGAGTTCTCTGCAAGTATGACAAATTAATAATTCAGTATGGTGGTTAAAAAAATAAATCGAATATTATTTAGAGAAATGGCTGGTTTCGTGATGTTCCGAAACAAAATTACTATGTATTTTTTCTTTCCACGATCAGAAAATAATAGAGTGTGCTGTTGACTTTAGCTATGTTCTAATAAGAAGAACATGGGTAAAACGCCTATCTCTAAAGATGTGAAACTAGAAGGTGTCATTTTCAAATCAAATCAGTGACAATTACAGGGACATCTTACAAAAACACTTTCCCAAATGTGAATTATGCCCTCTAAAGGACGATTATAAGTATGCATACCTTCATGTTAAAAGAACCTCTCTTGGAGTGTACGTCTGACACTCTAACATTCTGGTTTGGTATATTACTTGTAACTATTTGTAATTCGCATAAATTATTTCGAGTTAAAATTCAATTCCTTTGAATGAAAACAAAAATTTCTAATCCTATAAATTCTTCTGCATTCTCTGAATTCTTTTTAATTCTGTTAACTTACTTCAATTGCATTTAGACTTTTTTTAAATACCTTTTTGAATTCTTGGAACTTCCTTGACATATTCTGAATTTCATGAATTCAATGAATTCAGAGATATCGTGAAATTTGAAGAATTCTTGGAATTCAGAAAGTTTGTGTGATTCAGACAATTCGTGAAATTCAGAGAAATCGTGGAATTCAGCAAATTCGTGGAACGCGTAGAATTCAGTTAATTCATAAAATTTATGGCATTTAGCGAATTAAGACAATTCATTAATTCAGAGAAATTCTCGGAATTTGGCGAAGTCATGGAATTTAGTTAATTCATAGAATTTAGTGAATTTATTGAATTCGGTGAATTCATGGAATTTAGGAAATTCGTTCAATTCATAAAATTCATAGAACTCAGTGCATTTAGGGAATTTAGGGAATTCAGAAAATACAAGAAATTCAGATATTTTATGACAATCAGAGAATTTAATGAAATCAGGCAATTCAAGGAATTCAGAAAATTCTGCAAATTTAAAGAATTCTAATAATTTAGAGAATCCACAGAAATAAAAGAATTCACCATATGCTTCACATTCTTTTGAAACTGCCTCATGTCCGCACGTGCAGCATAATATACTATGTTATCGCTACGACGCTAATCTTTATTGAGAATGTCAATGTACTTACTATGATTATCTTCTAAGAAACTCCCAAGAACATCTTTAGAAAAAATGCTACAAAAGATTAAGAGATTAAAATATGTTGTTTCTGACATTTCGAACACGAAACTAGATACTTCAGATGATGAAATTCTGCTTCTTACACGTATTATTCTTAAGTTATTCCTGAGACCGTGAATGGGGCTCGTCTTTTATATCCAATTTTGTTTGCAGAGCCTCAGCAGACTCTTATCAACCTTTTTAACATTGTTTCTTTAATTGTAAACAGAAAAATATACGTATCAGATAAAAGAGACTGTTTCTTTAACGTAACTCCTTGTATTACTCTAAAAACAAATTAAAAATAAGAAAATCATTTTAAAGTGAAGAAACATTTTTATTGAACCAAAAAACCATTTCATCGAATACATAGAAGGCACTATTTACTAAATACTAGACTATCATATGCGTGCACTATCTTTTCGGTTGAAATTGTTTCAATGGTTATTTTCTTTAATTTGAGTGAATATTTGCCTAATGTTTCTTGTATAATTTTATTGTATGTGGATAGCATCATTAATCAGCCAGTCTCTGTGTCCCAGGAAGCTGTGACCTATTATACGTTTTGTGCCTGAGCAAAGATTTGATGAGTTATCTTCAAGCTTAAAAAATGCACTATTCAGTATGCACTAGGGTGGTTGGAAAAAAGAGAAAAAATTTCGAATATTTTTAGACAAGTGGGTCATTTTGTAATGTTGCGAAACAACGTTATTTTATTATTTTTTTTATACGATGAGACAATATTAGAGGTTGCCGTCCACTCCTGCTATGTTCCGATAAGAACACAGGTAAAACGCCCATCTAATAATGCTGATTCAATTCCTTGAAACTGATTGCCTTTTTCTAATCAATTTTTTCTGAACTTTGTTCCGCACGAAAATATCCCTGTAGTAGACTTTTCTCTTAAAATTAGATTCTAGAGAACGTTTTTTGTCTTTCCTGAAGAAACGGTAATATGTGGGTTGATCACACATGCCGTGCCACCCTTTCATTCCCTTTTTTGGTCAAGAACTAGAGAGTTTCGGGCAGGAATTGAAAAACGTTCGTAAGAAAATTTCCTTGTATGTCTTTTCGCCAGAAACCTTTCTCGTAAACTGCTCGCTACTTGCAATAGCAGGTCCATGGATTGAAACTTTAGAGGCGGACGGTGTCATTGCATACCATTAATGACGTTCCACATAGAGTCTGGCAGTATTTTTGCAAAAGTCTTCAAATTTCTTGACAATTCATAGATATTCACTAGCTACAGCGATTAATATATCTCCGAAGCGAGATATCAGTTCTTTGTCAAGTCCTGGAAAAATTGCATTGTAATTCAAGGATACTGATCAAAAATACAAGATAATTCTGACAAAGGAAGGTTTGAAGTTTCACCTGCAATTTCGGCTGTAACCTTAGGATTAGGGAAGAATCGTCTAGCTGTGTTGTTATTATTAGAGCTTTCCGGTCCCTGTCTTGGAAAATCAACAATAAGTTCAATTTGGGATTGAAACGATTTCTGGATTTCTTCTTTTCTTTACACTCTTAGAATTTCGCTTCCATCATTCGCATCAATCTGATTTAAAAATGTAAAAAAATGTCATACAACTATTTCAAATATTATCTTAAATTGACATTAAAAACGCACATCTGTATGTTGGAATAATTAATTAGAAAATGTTATTAATCTTCTATTGCTCCGTTCTCAATTTCGTCATCATCTTCAACCTCCTATGCCTGAAGGCGGAAAACGACGCCCCTATGCCAACCAGGCCACCCGCCTCCGTCAACAGAGACGTGCCACCGAGGCTCAGCAGGCGCTAGGTGTATTTTTCTGACTCCGCCGGGCATTCGAAGTGATCAGGACCCATCAACGGCCAGATTTGACGCTATCCTCCGTAAGAGGAATCATGTCCCAACTACAACAGCTGAACCAAACCCCTGCTTCAGTTTCTGTCACCCCCAGCCTGGACAGTAGCTAGATCCCGCGCTTCAAAGGATCCTCCTGAGCGTTCACCTCATCTACCTCTGGGCCATTAAAACTAAGCTCCCCTTCCCCGACACACACAAATGATAGGCAACCCTCATCGTGACACGTATCAAATCTGTTTTTATATTTTCGTTTCCTGTATAACTTTCATTCGATAATTCAAATCTGATTCACTTTTCCCTTTTCTGTTTCAGGCCGTTGTTTGCTGTATTTTTTAAAAATGTACATTTTTTTACTTTCAGTTGCGATTAAACGTCACCACTCATATTTCTATTATATTTGCTTTTACTTTCGTTATTCCATACAACCATCTCCGTTCCTGGTGCCTATTAGCTATACTTGTTTGTTCTGATAAATTCTGTTTCCAATATATATCCCATTTGTTAATAATCTGACTCTATTCGGTCCATTATTTTGGAATCTTCTATCTTATTCTATCCTTCGTAGTTACTCACAGTGTTATCAATTTCTGATGATTCCCTTCCCATCTTCTTATTCAAATTACCTACCCACTACCTCAAGCTATATAGGCTATTGTGCCACACCCTTACCTATCCGCTCTCAGCAGTTGACTCCAGACCTCTTGGTGAAGCCCAATATGTCGACTACTGTTTTGTGCATATGATATTTTGAGTGGTTATGCCCAGTCAGGATCCGTACCACTGTCCTTGTATCTTGTTTGGGTAAACCCAAGATTTCCCTGGCTCTGTCCATCCTACAGGTATACCCAGAATGGATTTCGCCTGACGGCAACCCTGCATTTGTTTTCAGTATTTCCGTGTTTTGTTTTGATCCAGCTTTTAATGGCCATCCCGACAGGGCAATAAGCTATTTCCAGTACCCGTTCTGGCCCTATGTATTGAGTGACTGCGCCGCGTTTGGCAAACCGGTCCGCCTTATAGTTGCCCTTGATCCCTGTGTGACCAGGTACCCATGTGACATCTACATTATTTCTTTCTAAAAGTTTATTCAATGCCTTTTTGCATTCATAAAACAGTTCTGATGTTATGTCTGGTTTTCCTATTGCAGTTAGTGTCGCTTGGCTCTCCGAATCAGCAGCGTTTTCATGTATTAGTGTTTCAGCACAGCGAAGGACATTCAGGACATCCACCTGTAAGCCAGTAGCATATCGACCAGGTGAGATCCCTATCGCCCTTCCTTCCTTGCTACCACAGATTCCTTCTCCTGGCTCTTCCTCTCCCCTATAGCCATCCGTATACCAGATTTCTCCTTCGAAGAGCGAGTTATCATTTGCTTTCTATGAATCCCTGCTTGAGGCTATTACCACCGGGCTGCACCACTTACTATTTCAGGGCTTCATAAAATCCTGCTCAATAATTAAATTTGCTTCTGCAATCAACGCGTCATATACCTCAGGTTACCTATGGTGAATTCAGTAACGAATAGAAGGGTTCCCTTGTGGGTCGATCATACGCTCGACCATTTTCGCAGCGAGTAACTATCAGGGTTTGGTTTTATTATTTTCTTCAAAAATTGGTCTAACCTAACTTTCTTCGCTTCATTCAGCAATGCAATGCCTTCACCAAGTGTCGATATCATTCTCTCCCGCAAGATCGAATGCAAATTTTATGATTGGCTCGTCAGCGAGCAGCAACTGCTTGTTTCGCAAATCCAGAACGAAACCGAACTTTCCAGCAAAATCCATACCTAGCACACGAGTATCAGTTAGACCAGGTATTATCTTGAAATTAATTGAACGAGTGGTTTCTGAAAGGTAGCCGGCAGACAAGCTTCGCCAATGACAGCTTCAATGGTACCGTTAGTTATCATGACCGCGCCAGCCTTCAAATTATCGATCTTATAACCACCAAAACCAAATATCTGCATCCATACTGACCCCAGATAAATTCTCAATGATCCCGTATGTACAAATAAATAGATTCGAGTGTTCCCCATATTAATATGGATATAGGGTCGCGCAGTAATACTAATCCCTTATAGAAGGTCAGGTGTATGTAGTTTCAGAACTTCGGCCCCCGGAACATCTGAGAGCTTGCTAAGTCCAGCACTCAAAAATGAATATTGTTTAAAACGAGAGAGCGATTTTGAAGAACGATATTGAACATGATTTCCTGAATTCAATCGAGTGAATGAGGCTTAATAAGTCGAAGCTGAGTGATTGAAATTCAATTCAGGTTGAGTCTTAGAAGGTAACTTCTGAGTCAAGTCAGGTTTAGGTTCAGAGAGTAATTTCTGAGTTAATACAAGTTGAGGTTCAGAAAGTAGTTTTTGAGTCTATTCAGGTTAAAGAGTCGAATTGGAGGGGATTCAGTCAAGTATATCACTCATAACAGAAATGAGGGTCTAAGAATTCCCTCCTTCAGTGGTTTCCCTGACAATGGGCAGAATCGCAAGTGTGTATGACTTTTTCTACCACGATTAACGCGACCACAATTTAAATAGGGCCATTCAGTACTTGGCTAGACCATCTTTCTCGGAGGTGGACTCCCTCAGTTGGATTCAGGCTTATTCGAGGCCTAATGCGAGCCCTTCTTACGATAATTACATCTCATTTGTATTGGGACTGGGTTATTGTCATTATATCTAGTTTGATTACCATTTTCCACTTTAGGCTTATCACGTAAGGAGGCCTTAATGCTCAGTTTATCAACCAACTTAACCAATTAATTAATAAAAGATTCGAGACAGAAGTTGGCAGGGGTCGATGTGGTGCCACTAGTATTTTTAACAGCCAAGTATTAAAAGTATGAATTTTCCGGGCCAGGTGGCAGCCGCTCACCTCTATATAGATTCGTCGTTTTTTTTTTACTTCCGTTGCGAGTAGTGTTAACTGATTATAATCAGAAGAATCGAAACCTCGAATAGACCTTTAAAGACCAGGCGATACATGACTCTGCCCTGCCCATCTGTTCTTTCACGATAACAAGGCGTTGAAACCTGAGAAAAAGACCCTGCAGGCATGTTAGAATATCAGTGGTCCTTTTATCAGAACCCTGATATCAAGTGGCGTTTTGCTCTCCAAAACGCGATTGATGATTGATATCTCCGTACATCATGAGGAATAAAGTTTTGAAATACTGCCATGCAAGCCATGCATAACAATCACAACGTAACGATTGTAGGGGTTGCTCATCCAAGATTAACGGAATCCATATCAATATATCCTCGTCCGACAGGCCTCAGGCAGATCGCCCCTCTTCTGCCTGGGCTAGGAAATTCTCACCACTGGTCTCATTGTCCTCACTGAAGGTAATCGCCTATTTCTTCACGATAATGTCAACCGTCCAATGGTGTGGCCTATTATGGAAGTACTGGGTTAAAGGGAGGCCTACCTCCTCCCGATTGATAGGGGTGCGCAAAAAGTGAAGAGTACTTCGGTAAGTTGAAGTGAGGTGTCTCAATAGTGGCCGGTTAGAACGGGCGGTTGAACGTTGGTATACCAGTAGCAAAAGGCGTAGACGACACATGGTTTTCCAATAATCTAGAAGGTGTCGCCGAAAACATGAATTTCGAGTTGTTAGCTGTGAAGAAGGCACAAACGGAATATTTTACCATCCCCTGATTTGATGGGCTTGATTGTTACTAGCAACCGACCGGGAATTACGAGCGTTACTCATTACTGAGAGTTATTGTGGCTCCTCATAGTGCACGCGAGAATGCGTGGGAAATCATGGAGCGGCTCCACATTGGTTGGAAATTTATTCGGAGTTGCGGCCCCTACTGGACCTAATTATGCTTGACGACCTATAAGGGGTCGAGGTCATTACTGGCAGAGTATAACAGAATGCGGATAAAGAACCAGTGACCAAGGTATGGACGCTAGTAACCCCGGAATAGGACGGGTTAGGGTGTGGTTTGAGGGGCTCATAACTTACTTGCCTCACAATACCGAAGACGGGAGATTTAAGCAATCTCCGGGCGGCTTCCAAAATATCATCGTATATTTCCGCCTCACTACCACTACGCAAAGGGCTCTTTCTGTGTTGGTTTATACCTGGCATACAATTTCCTTGAGGACCTCCTATAATTTGGTTGGACGATGGCCGTCGCCCATTTCCATTTCCGATTCGTACTCCGACGGTTAGGCCTCTTTCGGTACCGAAGCTGTCCTTCTCAGGGGGGATTACAATTTGTATTTTTTTGCTTCGCATACTTCAAGAGTATACGCGTGTGTCAAAATTCATATATGTCACGGATTATTATGTTAATACGCTTCAAAAAATTTTACAATATTGTTTACCACTGTGTTATATAGTGCTTTAGGAAATAATATGTGATAGTATAATACTGGTCGGCTTAGGCTTGTCCAAAAAGTCGACTTTTGATTTTTGGTAATCGATTTCCCTGATTCGTTCGTTTGCCAGCAAAATAAATTTCCTATTTTTTTTTCAAACCTTTTATCATTCGCCAATGCCCCTGGGTTTTTGAAATTAACATGAGCTTTTAAACGGGAAACGCTCGGTTTTGGAAAAAATGGAGAAAAGAAGTACTTGTCATTAATTTTTTGTAAATTAAGGTTCAGTTGCCTCTTAAGAAATGTTCCACAGTTAATTTTCACCTAATGACTTTTATTTTGACATTTGTAACACCCTTGTTTTTGTCCGGAAAATGCCCCAAAAAATGCAAAATAGCAGTTTTATTTAAAATTCATGCTGAAGACGGTATTTTTTTCAACATTAATTATTGTTATTATATGAGTGACAAGTTTTCAAGTATCTTCAACTAATTTTTGATTGTTTAAACAATTATTATTTGTTCAAACAATATTTTTTCAGTGAATTCCTGAAAGTTATTTTTTTTCAGGATAAATGATATAGTTGATGGATGTCAAGAGAACTATTTTTTGTTGAACATATCTTCTAATTGTATGAACAATTTCTATTTGTATCACTTTTTTCTATCGAATCGTACAAAGTTAGTATTTTCTGGAATGAATGACACAATACCAATATTAAATGAAATATTTTTCTGTTTAGGACATTTGGCAATTGCTTAAGCTAATTTTTTGGTTTGAACCATTTTTCTAATTCCGTTGATCGTGAAAAGTAATTATTTCTGAAGCTAATGTCACGAGTTATGAATTTTTAGATTCATATTTCTTGCGTGAAAGACGGTTTGCAATTATTCAAGCGATTAATGTCACTTTCTCCTTTTCATAGAAATGATGGCAAAAGTTCGAGTCTCTTCGAATGCACCAATGCAAACCAAAAACATGTTATACCAAACAAAATGAATCGCAACGAAGACTGAAATTTGACGCACTTATTGCGAATATGCTAGTGGAAATACCCGGAAATTCTATTTCTATAGTAAAAACCATGGAAGCCCATGAAAGTCGTGGTTTTCGGCATTACTGAGAAAATCGCGGTTAAAATCTAGTAGTTGTAATAGGCTTGAGTCCAATAAGTGTTCGGCCCTTCTATGACTGGTCGCAAAAATGAAATAAGTCAAACCCTTACCCCGCTTCGACCTCTCGTGGGGACGAATAGGTACGCCTGTGATTGGTCACAGATATAATGTTGGTCATAACCCTAACCCTGTCCCGCGTTTCGTGCGGGATGCAACCCTGCGATTATTCACAAAAAAATAAAGGTTAAAACCTTAACCCTTTCCATTGTGTCTTAATCTGTGACGTCAACTAGGAAGATCCCCGGTACTGTACGGACATATGTGTTTTTTACCGTAGAAATAACATTTGCGACAATTTTCACTATCATATTCGTAATCAGCGCGATAAAGTACAAATGTATAATGAGTTTCAAATAAATCAGAGGTATGCGCTTTTCGAAAGGTTGTTCTCAAAGTCTTAGGCAGTTTATTTGTTTGAAAAATCATTTGTTGAGAAAAACGCATCTATACCTGGCGAGTGCCGTAAGCATACGTGTTATATTTTTTCCGAACATGAAATATACCTAATTCCGGTTACGTTCTGTATATGAGTATAGTCCCAATAGATTCACCATAACTCCCAGTATCATCCCTCAATCAAACCCGAAAATAATAATTTCTAGCTCAACTTAGAAAAACGTGAATATATCATAAACTAGATCCGGCCATTAGGGCGCTTTTCATGCGGACGCCCACAATTGTAATTAGATCTTCAAAACTAATGGAGAAATCGATGTGCAACTTTCGGATTGGCATGTCATGAAGTAATAGTATATTATAATATTATTACTTCGTGGTTCTTCTTCTAAAAAATGATATCTAAATATGTAATAAGAGCTCTATGAGCTGGAAAACTATAATAATGTTGATTGAAACAACAAAAATTTTAGTTCACTTGTCAAATAATTTTATTACTGTTACATTAGTAAAAATCTTGAAGTAGCTTGATTTGAAACTTTTAGATTGGTTTTTCTCATGAAGGTAAACAATTCTATCAAAATAAGTATCTGGGGTCCCATTTTTTGTACCAGAAGACTTCGATGATATTTCCAATGGATTAGTATGGGCCTTCATGACAAAGACTGACCTTATAGGCGATTGTAGCCATTTAGGATATGGTGCAACAGGTCTCACCGCAATATGATAATACAATAATAATTAAGGTTTGAGTATTTACGCTTGAGGGCTTGACTCTGCAGTAGCGAGTCAAGCTGCGAAGAGTAAATACCTTAACCAAACGCCAGTGATACAGTGAGACTAATCTTTACCAGGAGAAAACAAGATTTTGAATAAGAAAAAAACATCTGCTTGCGAATTTTGACACTTTTTGCTTTATTTAAACTTCTCTTCTTTTTTATTTTCGGTTAAAAACCTTACATTCTGCGCCTGTTTCTGCGCGCCTGGTTTTGTAAATATGGTTCAATGTATTCCATGAGCCACTTATAGTATTCATTACCATTATTCACTAGTACAAAGACAGCAGGAATACCATCGCGAATATTTCCAACCTCAGTGAGAACAGCAAAGAGTCCATCACCCACCACAAAGGCAGTACCGCGATCACTATTGCCCACTTCATGTGATGGCATAGTCAAGATACTGTCTTCTGTAAACCGCACTATCTGCATTTGCATAATTGATCGTACTCGGAAACCGGATCCCCAAACATTAATAGTAGGATGTATGCCTGCCGGAAAGGCTCCTCTAGCAGGCAGTATCGATTGCAGGAGTTGACTAGAGAAAGTGATACCTGGCTCAATCAGAAGCAAGTAAAAAACTTTGTGTGTAAATATATCATGTATACTGTGATTTTCAATGCGACCTGTATCCGGTGCCCCAGATACAACTCTGTACATGTATCCCGGCATAGGTAAACATTCTCTAGGAGTTAAGATATGTTCAGGCGTGACTATAACACCTGTACAAATTTTTTGGTCACCTTCAAAAATCTTCACAATGTGAATAACATCATTCATCAGCTGGTCTCCGTGTCCCAGGAAGGGGCGACCAATCATACGTTTTGTGCGCAAGTGAAGATTTGATGAGTTCTCTGCAAGTATGAAAATTCAATCATTTATTATTCACTATGATGGTTTAAAAAAAAATCAAAATTTCGAATATTTTTTGGTGAATTGAGTCATTTTGTGAGGTTTCGTAAAAAAATTATTATGTATTTTTTCTTTTTACGATCAGAGAATATAAGAGTCTACCATCCACTCCAGAGATGTTCCGATCAGAAGCACATCCTAGAAAAGATACTTCCCCAAATGTGAATTACATTCTCTAAATGAGGATCATATCGATACCTCCATGTTTAAAGAACCTCTTTTCGAGTATACGTCTCAAACTCTGAAGTTCTGGTGTGGTATACTATTTGGAATTTATTTTAATTCACGTAAATTACTTCCAATTAAAATTCAATTCCTTTGAATTCTTTTGTATTTCATAAATTCTTTTGCATGCTCTGAATTCTTTTTAATTCTGTTAAATTATTTGGATTGCATTTGGACTCTTTAAATACCTTTTTGAATCCTTGTATCTTCCTTGACGTCTTCTGAGTTTAGAGAATTTAAGAAATTCTGAGATTTCATGGAATTGAGAGAGTTCATGGAATTAACGGAATTTAATGGAGTAGGGGAATTCATGGAATCCATGGAATTCAAAGAATTCAGTGAATTCGCAGAATTTATCGATTTGACAGAATTTGTGAAATTCAGAGAATTTATGGAATTCGGAGAAGTAATGAAATTAACGGAATTTACGGAATTCCGAGAAATCAACAAATTACAAGAATTCAAGGAATTAAGTGAATTCCAAGAATTTAGAGAATTTAAGTAAGTCAGAGAATTTAAGGAATTGAGAGAATTCAAGGAATTCAGAGAATTCAAGGGATTCAGGGAACTCAAGGAATTTAGGAAATACGAGTAATTCAAGGAATTGAGAGAATTCATGGAATTCAAGGAGCTTAGAGAATATAAGGAATTTAGAGAATTCAGAGAATTCAAGAAATTCAGAGAATTGAAGGAATTCAGAGAATTCAAGGAATTCAGAGAATTCAAGAAATTAAGATAATTCAACGAATTCAGGTAATTTAACGAATTCAGAGAATTTGAGGAATTCAGAGAATTCAGGGAATTTAGAGAATTCAAGGAATTCAGAGAATTCAACAAATTTAGAAAATTTAAGGAATTCAGAGCATTCAAGAAATTTAGAAAATTCAAGGAATTGAGAGAATTAAAGGAATTCAGAAAATTTAAGTAATTCAGAGAATTCAACAAATTCAGATAATTCAACGAATTCACAGAATTTCAGGAATTCAGAGAATTCAAGATATTCAGAGAATTCAATGAATTCAGATAATTAAACGAATTCAGAGAACTCAATGAATTCAGATAATTAAACGAATTCAGAGAATTCAAGGAATTCAGATAATTCAAGGAATTCAGAGAATTCAAGGAGTTCAGAGAATTCAAGGAATTCAGAGAATTCAAGGAATTCAGAGAATTGGAGGAATTCTAAGAATTCGAGGAATTCAGAGAATTCAGGGAATTCAGAGAATTCAAGGAATTCAGAGAATTCAAGGAATTGATGGAATTCAAGGAATTTAGAGAATTCAAGGAATTCAGAGAATTCATATTTTGACCAAATTTTGGACCTCCAATGACCATTTTATGTTTTTTTCTTGAAGGGCCCTTTGATGTTTCAAGCATTTGCAATAGTTTTGTGCCAATAATCTTTTTTCTTCGATAAATATATATTTCAAATAACTCGATTCTTTGTAAGAGAATTCAAGGAATTTAGTGACTTCGATAAATGCAGTGCATTAAGGATTTCAGAGATTTCAAGGAATGCAGAGCATTCAAGGAATTTAGGAAATTCTAGGAATTCAGATAATTTTAGAAATTTAGATAATTCAAGGGATTCAGAGAATTCGAGTGATTTAGAGTATTCTGGGAATTCAGAGAATTTTATGGATTCGGAAAATTCCGAGAATTTGGAGAATTTTAGAAATTCGGAAAATTCTAGGAACTCAGAGAGTCTGAGTATTTTAAAGAATTCAAGGGATTCAGAGAATTCTGATAATTCAGAAAATTCTAGGAATTCAGGGAATTTTAGGGATCCGGAGAATTCTTTTAATTCAGAAATTTCGTGGAATTGCGATGGTTCAGGTTAAATTGTATCGAATTTTATCATTATTTCGTAAACTCAACAAATAAACAATTACAGGGTCTCACTTCTTATTTATAGTGCCTGTGAATAATACATAGTCATTAAAATAATAATGACTGGCAGGTAATGAAAGCTTTCAGGAAATTTGAAGGTTTTCAGGGATTCGAAGGCATTTGGGATATTTGAGGAATTTCAGGAATTCATCATTTTCAAGGAATTTAGGATATTTAAGGAATTCAGAATATTAAATATATTCAAAACATTTAGAGATTTCCTTGAATTTAGAAGAATTCAAAGAATTTAGAGAATGCAGGAAATTAGGAGAATTCAAGAAGTTAAGATAATTCAAGGTATTCAAGTCATGCAAGAAATTCGGGTAATTTAGGAAGTATGAAATCACAAGAAATTCAGAAGACCCAGAGATTTCAGAGCATTTACGGAATTTAGGGAGATTAAGGAAATTGAAGAAATTCAGTAAATTGATGGAATGCGAAGAGTTTTGAGAATACAGATGATTTCGATTAATGAAAAATATTTCGAGAAAGTTAGAAGAATTATGAGTAATGAAAATGCTGGAAAGGAGTTTCGTCAGAATGAAATATAATTGAAAATATTATACTAAACCGGAAAGTATGAATTATTACTAGACCTGTGTGCCATGATGTCCGTGAAGCTAGCACACCAACAATTAAATATCCAAATTTCATTTAATGAAATCGTTTGAATATTGTTAGAATGCGTTTGGAAGCCATTTTTTTTTCGTTTGGACGGAAAAACTCAAAAAGATATTGAGTTTTCAGAATTGAAGTGCTAACTTCACGCTGCGGAACAAATTTTAATTTTTTGCGAAATTTTTTTATCAATTGTTTGGATGTCGTTAGGATGCGTTTGGAAGCGGATTTTTTTCGTCTGAACGGAAAAACTCAAAAAGTTATTGAGTTTTCAAAATGGAGTGCTAACTTCACGCTGCGGAACAAATTTTAATTTTTTTTTTTATTTGTTTACCAATCGTTTGGATGTCGTTAGGATGCGTTTGGAAGCTCACTTTTGACGTTTGGACGATGAAATTATGTGAGTTATCGATCAAAAAAGTCATTAGCACCATACTCGCGAGCGGCGCCTTCTCAAGTGGTAGTGGCCTTCTTTGGTCAGCCGTGTCCTCAACTCTAATATGGACACGGCTGACCAAAGAAGGTCACTACCACTTGAGAAGGCACCGCTCGCGATTATGGTGCTAATGACCTTTTTATTCGATAACTCACACAATTTCATCGTCCAAACGTCAAAAGTGAGCTTCCAAACGCATCCTAACGTCATCCAAACAATTGATAAAAAATTTTTTGAAACAAATTAAAATCAAGTGCACTTATCGAAATCACTGAATTCCTTGAATTCTCTTAAAAAGAATCGAGTTATTTGAAATATATATTCATCGAAGAAAAAAGGTTATTGACACAAAACTATTGCAAATGTTTGAAACATCAAAAGGTCCTTTAAGAAAAAAACATAAAATGGTCATTGGACGTCCAAAATTTGGTCAAAATATGAATTCTCTGAATTCCTTGAATTCTGTCAATTTCTTGAATTCTCTGAATTCTCTGAATTCCCTGAATTCTCTGAATTTCTTGAATTCTCAGAATTCCTTGAATTCTCCGAATTCCTTGAATACTCTGAAAACTATGTAATCGCTACTTCGGTAATATTTATTAGAAATTTCAATTCACTTACTCTGATTATCTTCTAAGAAACTCCCAAGAATCCCTTGAAACAGAATGCCACAAAAAATTAATAAATTCAAATATATTTTTTCCAACATTTCAAACGCGAAATTAGATGCTGCAGATGATGAAATAAGACTGCATGGAAATGTTACACTGATGCGGAAATAAATAATTTGATGACTGTGAAAACAGCTCGTCTTTTATATCCAACATTATTTGCAGAGCCTTTTGATTCTTATCACCCATTTTAACTTTATTTCCTTGATTATAAACAGAAAATATTTGTCTGGAATAAAAGAAACTGTTTCGGCAGCATAACTCTTCTTGTTAAGCCAAAAACAAACTCAAAATAGCTTTTATCTCATTTAAATTTGATTTTGATCAGTTTTCATTAAAATTGGTCCACAGATATGTCGCTAGGTCAGGAAACAAGCTTCTTTAAAAATATATTTTTGTCAAATATTTAGAGCCTTCACAAGTTCTAAGAAAGTGGTTGAATTTTTTTTTTTTTTTTTAAAATAGGCCATTTGCAGAGATTTCAACATTTTTAAAAACTCTTGTGGCGTAACCTAGCCAACGTCTTTCTGACGTTTTCCATTTTCGACTTTTTTTCTAACTTGGTCTATCCTGAAGATTTACAATTGAATATTATTGAATTTGGAAGATTTTCAATTCAAAATCCTTCCATTTTCAAGATTTGAAATAAAAGATTGATTGATTTAGAATGTTTACAGTTTAAAATGGTATAAATTCAAAGGTTTTTTTTAAATATTCAGTTGAAGAAACGGTTTCTTTGAATAAAAAAAAAATATTTTTCTGAGTGATTCAGGAATTTCGAATGCATAACATATCTTCCATTGTCGACATTGATCCATTTTGAAGATATTCACAAAATTCGAAAAATTATTAAATTTTGAATGCTTGCAGTTCAAAATCATGAAATTTTAACATCTTTTTGAAATGGATCGATCTCGAATATTCGCAATTGGAGGTTCTTCAGTTCTTGGTGTGTATTATTCAAAAAGACCTAATTTTCAATTACATAATTTTTTATTGTAAATTTTTTAAATTAAGATCTTCTGAAGACAATTCAAAGCTCCACAATTTTAAATAGTTATAATGAAAAATTCTCAACTTATTCAAATATTTCATACAAATTTTTTCAATTTTTGAGATTTATATATAACATATATGTCAAATGATTTTTTGAATATTTGATTTTATTTTAAGGATTTTCAATGGAAAATTGTTCAGTTTCAAAAATTTGCAAATGAAAGATTCTTAGGCTTTGGAGATCAAAAGTCAAGACTTTTCGATTCCCAATCTTCCAGATCAAAGAAATTTCAAATTTACCTAAATCATCATTGCGACTGAAAGTTGTACAATTTTTACGGGTTTTATTTCAAAATTCTTGAATTGTCAAAGTATAGAAAATATAGAAAATTATTCTATTCTCAAGATTTGAATTTTTAAAATTTACAGTTGAAGATTCAGTAACATTAACTAGCATTATTTATGGTTTGATATGATGTTAGTTCGAAAGATTCTGTGGAATATTTTGAAATATATTCCAAAAGATTTACAATAATTTCATAAAATTTCGAAAAAATATGTAATACGTCAAAGCAAGATATTTACAGGTTTTAAATAATTCAAAAATAATTTTATTTGAAGCAAGATTGTGGATTTTTTAAAACTTCAAACAAACAATCAAGAAGCTTTTTTAGAATTTTAAAATGTTCCCAGGGAATTAAAAAATTTTCTTAAGATTTATCGGAAAATTTTTCATGATTTTTCATTTACAACATTCATTTTGAAAGAATTATTCAGAAGAATCTGAAGATTTGAAGGCAATTTTTGTAATTTTTCAGATTTTTTTTCAAAATTCGAACAAAAATTTGACTCATTTTAAAAGCTATTTAGAAGATTTCACAAATTTTCAACAATAAAGAAAAATTTCATAAATCTTAAAACCGAAGCTAGATTTTTGAGGATTCCATATTAATTTTTTCATGCTTTTCAAAGATTTTGAATGGTTCCAAGGTGACGAAAAAAGTCTTATGATGCCTGGGATAATTGAAATCAAATAAATTAAAATAATAAATAAATTAATCAAATTATTTCATTAATTAAAAATTAATAAAAATAAATTGAATCAATTTTTATAGAATATTTAAAAGATCATAAAGCATCAGGAAAGATTTACAAAATTATCAAAAATGCATCCGAAAAATTTTCATATAATTTTGGAATTAATTCGAATCAGTTTATAATATACTCAGACATTTTTTGAATTTTGAAATATTGAAAATATTTGGAAACTTTGAAAGGTTTTGAAACATTTAGAAAATATTTGAAAATTATTTCACAAGCAAGAAAAAGTCTTGAATATCTTTTAAACTACTAAAATTTTTCCTAAAGTTTCGTAAAATCCTGTAAAATAAAAAAAAATGCTCAGAAATTTTCTGAATACTTCTTCGATATGTCTGAAATCTTTAAAAATCTTTTTGAATTTCATTGAGAAATCTAGGAAAATTCTATTCATATAACCTCAAAGCACATAAACGACGAAAATAAAAAAATGAATAATGATTTGAATTTTTTACCAAGTATTATTTTTTCCTTCAAGTTATAATTTGCGTAACTTTTTTTAAATTCTGAAGTGAGAAATCTCTTTTGGTTGCAAGTTTAACAATTTGGTCGAAAATTCGTCTTTTCGCTTTGAAAATTTATTTATTTTCGTAGCAATTTTACCTTTTTTTAGTAAAATTGAAAATGTTTGGTTTAAAATTAAAATCTCGTTTGGCTTAGGATTCAACTATTTTGTTAAAAATTCCTCTTCTTGGATGAATTCAAATCTTTCTGATTTAAAATTATAATTTAATTATCAAATATTATACTAACGTTGGGAAATCATTTTCTTAAGTTGACATTTTTTTATGAATTCAGCAGTTTTTGATTAAAAATTAAAATCTTTTTGCATTAAAATACCAACTATCACATTTTTTGTCGAGAATTCATTTCTCTAATTTGAAAAATGTATTTTTTCGTGTTAAAAGATTCAACTTTTCAGTAGAAAATTCACCTTTTTGGAAAAATATGATTATTTTGAAAATAAAAATTTTAGGTCAAACAACGCACAATATGAAAACAAGCAAATTATGCAAGATACAAAAGAAAAAAAAGAAAAAAAAATGAAAGAAAAGAAGAGCTACAAATTTGTTAATCACTTTCTTATAGGACACGCAGTTTTTAGTTTGTTCGTAAAAAACATTGAAAATTAAAAAATCAAATTTTTGGATAAACGACACAAGCTGCAAAAAAAATTAAAAAAAAAAAGTTGTTCAATTATAAAAGAGCTGCAAATTTGTCATTAATCATTTTTTGATAGACTGCGTGTTTCTTGCTTTATTCGTAAAAAACAACATTAAAAATAAAATAATAAATTTTTGGACAATCGACACAGGCTATGGAAGAAATTTAATGGAAAAATATTGCTTTTCCAAAAAAGAATAAGAACTAATCCAAATAAGTCATAAATAATTTGTTGATAGGACGCCAAGTTTTTGTTTTCATCATTAAAAATAACATTTAAAATGAGAAAATTAAATTTGGTTGAAAAACGACACAAGGAACGAAAAAAAAATAATAGACAAAACTTTTTCACCCAGTAAGGATCTACAAATTTTCGATTGATAATTTTCAGATGGGACCAGTAGCCTTTCTTTAATGGTAAAAAGTGAGATTCAAAATAAAAAAATTAAATTGACTTTTTGGAAAAAGAACACAAGCTACAATATTTTATTTAACAAAATTTTTCGCTTAAATTACATCTACAAATTTTCTTAAGAATAACTCACCCTATGATTGTGAATTTACTATTTAGAAACTATTTGAAAATTGAAAATAGTTCATAAACTGTTATTTTGAACAGATTCAGAATTGTCTTATAAAATCACTAATTTTTCAACATTTAAAGCCGGAGCAACAATTCAGTTTTAAAATTAATTGATGTCTTTCTTTTCGCGGTTGGTCAACCTGAAACTTTTTTTGAGAAAAATTTCCAAATCGAAACACTTTAAGGTTTCAATTCTTTATGCTTTGAAAACTTCATACATTTTTTTATTTTTCGATGACTTTTGAAAGATTTCAAAAGAATTACAAAATTTTTGAGATTGTTTGGGAAATTTTCAATGATTTTTTTTTCGAAAAATTAATTTCAATAGAATATTTGAAAAGATTTCGAAACATTCAAAGATTTTTTGAATTTTCAAAAAATTATCTGGAGGCTTTTAGGCAATGTTTTTAGTTTTGAAAGATTAAAAAAAAACTTTTGGTAAAACTTGAATCATTTTTAAAACATATATATAGAAGTTTTGAAAACATTTCAGAAATCATTCAAAATTTGAAAATATTTCAAAAAATTGAAAACAATATATGGATTTTTGAATATTAACAAAAATGCTGAAGCTTTTTAGGAATTTTAAAGGAATTCAAGAGAACTGAAGTTTCTTGAGATTACTAGAAAATATAAAATGATTTTTTTGGACAAATTAATGTTATGAGAATATTCGAAGAGATTTCAAAAAATTATTTAAATTCTTTAGAAAATATCTAGAAGACTTTGAGGCAATTTTTTTCATGTTGAAAGATTTTTCAAAATTTGTAGGAAAAATTTGAACCGTTTTAAAAGATTTTCAGAATTTTCAAAAAAATGTTTGAAACGTCACGTCTTTCGGGGTAATGTCAACTACTTTTATATAGTTCATATAGTTTCGATTTTGAAAAAAGCGAATGAAAAACTACGAAATTATGTTATTTACAAAAAGTATTTCTTATTTATTGATGAATACGCTCTAAATTTGATAAATCAAAAAAAAAGTTGGAAAATATTATCCGAATTAGAACACGAAAATTTGGAATTTCATCATAACTAGTGGTCTGAAATAAAAACAATATAAAAATATTATCAAAATTCATTAAATTCTTCAACTTTGGAGTAAATTTAGTATAAAATCAAACATTTTTGAAAACTTGATGTAATTAATACGAATCAGAGCCCAATTTTTAAGAATTTAACATGAATCAAAAATAATTCGAGAGAAGGCAACAACATTTTTAAACTTCAAACAAATTATATTGAATTAATTCTTTAGTTGAAAAAAATGGGTTTTTGTCGCAATGTGAATTTTTGGATGTTAAATGTACTTCTTTGTAATTTTGTTCGAACTTTAAATATCAGTAACTGAAAAAAATTTGTATACATATATACATATATACATTTTAGAAAAAAAAACTTGCATTGAGACATTTGTTGAAAGTGATTATTATTTTGAATGTAAAAAATAATTTTTAAAAATACATTACAAATTTTTAAAATGATTCTTTCATCAAAACTCAAGAAGTTTCTAGCATCGGGAATTGGATAGTGTCGGATATTTTAAATTTTCGGAAATTTTCTATTTCGAATGTTTCCTTTTTCTGGCTTTTTACAGTGCCGGAAAATCTTATCACAAAGTTGAAAAATTGCCGACAATTTAAAATTCTGGAATAATGAAATATGTCAAAGGTGATATCATGACATCACTGATTTTTAAAATTCCCTATGAAAGAAAATTCCGGAAATAAAATTGACGACGCAAATTATAAAATTCTCGAATCTGAACAATTAAAAAATTGTTAACTAATAAAACAAAAAATAATAAGTAGTAAAGAAAACAAATACATTTATTTGATAAACATATTGTTTATCTTATGCATTATTCAACATTTTATTATTTATCGATTGAAAATAATAATAATTTATCCAAAAAAACAAGTTTCTAATAAAATAGTTGAATTCTCAATCCAAGATATTAATTTTCTACTAAAATTATCAATCTCCAGCCAAAAAGGTACATTTTTAACATAGTAGTTGAATTTTTAGCAAGAAAGATGAATTTTGAACCACGAAAAAAGGAATTTTCAGTACATAAGTTAATGAATGTTTAACCGAAATAATAATTTTCTAATAAAAAAATCTAATTTTTAACAAGAATCGATCAATTTTCAAGTAAAAATGTAATAGTTCTATTTTCAGTTGAAAAGATTTATTTTCAAACATAAAAAAACACAATTCTCGACAAATTAATTCAATTTTCACCAAAATAAATTAGTTAAAAAAATGAATCTTTGACAAAAAGTCTAATTTCTGAAAAAAATAAATCAATTTTCTTCCAAACAATTGAATTTCCTACAAAATAGATGCATTTTTAACAAGAGCGATGAATATTTAACCAAAAAGGGATTTTTTTAAAGTGTAGCTGTATTTTCAATAAAAAAGATGAATTTTCATCATGAATCTTAATTCAGAAAGATACACTCCCAACGTTGAACTGAATTGGGATAACATTTTTCGTGATTTTAAATAACAATTTCTATAAACAAGTATCTCAATTTGCAATTTTCATTATAGAAAAATATTACTAATTTTGTAATTATTATTGAAATTCCCTTATATTTAAGAATTCACTAAAATTTTTCAAAGTTTAGGATATTACTGAATTTGAAAATTCTTCACAATAGTAAATTCCGGAAACAAAATTGCAAGAAGGGGAAAACTTTCGAATGATGAAATTCCGCGCAAAGTCCAATTTCTACCCCTTGCTATACAATATTTTTCATAAAACAGTCGAACTCTAATTTTGGTAATTTTTAACATTTTTGGAAATTATTAGGAATTTTGTAAATTTTCAGTAATGTTTTTCATTCCTGACGATCTTAGAATTTTTGGGAATTATTGGTAATTTTCAAAATTTTTGTGAATTTGAAAATTTTCCGAAATTTCTGGCAATTTTTGAAATTTCAGAACATTCTGGTAATTTGTGGAAATTTACCGGTCATATATGGTAAGCTTCCGTTACTTTTTTATAAACGATATCAAATTCATTTCGGTTTTTTTTCTTCAAATTCCCCTATTTGTTCAGAAATTGAACTACTTTTTTGAAAACTAATTTTTTTTCGAAGATTCATCATTCCACTTCAAAATTCATCTCTTCAGTTAAAAACATAACTATTTTGTCAGAAATTCATATTGTCAATTGAAAAAATGTAACTGTTTTGTGGAAAACTGGTTTAAAATTAATCTTTTTGGCTGAGGTATTTAAAAATCCGTATTTTTCGATGCATTTTGAAAGATTTCAAGAACTTCATAATTTTGTTTAAGGTTCTCAAGTAAATTTTAATGATTTTTTAAATATTGATTTTTAGTGAATATTACAAAACGTTTTTAAAAATTACAAAAGATTTTTGAAATTTCAAAAAGTAATCAGGAAATATGTAGGGTAAATTGTTTAGTCGTGGAAGATTTTTAAACAAATTTTTTTTAATTTAATTATTTCAAAAATACATATGCAAGTTTTAGAAAAATGTTTGAAATTATTAAAAATTTTGAAATATTTAAAAAAAAAAGGTAAAACAAAATATAGATTGTTGATGCGTTTGAAAAAAAAATGCAGAAGCTTTTCAAGAATATTGAAGGCATTCAAAAGAATTAAATTTTTTTTGACTCATAGAAAAATATAAAATACTTTTTGCTAGCGTAATTTTATGAGAATATTTAAAAACATTTCAAAAACTTTTAAGACAATTCCAGGAATAATCCGAGTCAATTTAAGCAACTACAAGTTCTAAGCTGAAACAAATTTTTCCTAAAATTTTGCAAAATTCTGTGAAATAATGAAAATGCATTCAAAATTTTCTAGATACGTTTTCGAAATTTCTGAAATGTTCAAAATTCTTTTTAAATTTTTTATGGTAATCTAGGAAAATTATATTTATATAATCTTAAAAAAAACCAGACTCAAAATTAAATAAACTCGAACGTCTCAAAATAATTTTCTAAATTTTCTCCTTACGCTATATTTTTGTGTAAATTAATCACCTGGAAAAATGTAAATTTTTGAGAATATTCTTTTACAGTTACAACTTCCTCATTGCTATTTATATTCTCGGGAACTTGCCTGTGTCGGATATTTTATAATTCGGCAATTTCCTGTCGGGTGTTTCATTTCTCGAAAATTTTCAAATTCGTAATGTTTATGTTTCGACAATTTTATAATTTCCGAAATTTTTTGCTCCCAATATTTTCTTTTTTTCTAAACGAAATTTTCCCCGAAATTTTCATGTTCGGAATTTTTCAGTTGTTCCATGAAATTAACAATTAAATAATGAAATTAAAAAAAAACGAAAAAGAAAAAATCCGAAATATAATGATACCGTAAATAAAATTGCGGATACAAGAAAATTTTCGAATTATATAATTCCTGAATATAAAAGATTAAAAAACTGTTATATTATGGAACACACCATAATAAATAATAAATATTACATTTACCTGATGAAAATTTTTTTTATTAATTGTAAAATTTTATATTTGATTATTTATTTATTCCGTTAACAAACATTTTCGAACGGAAATCGTTTATTCCATATTCTCTTGATGCAAGGTAAATCAGTTTTGACGATAAGACATTTTCGTGTATGATTATCACATTTTTGAAAACAACATCATATTTTTAGAAAACGAAGGTGAGATTATTTCTTATGACCCACTTTCATCTATTCGTTATTTCTCATCACTTCAAATTATTCGATAACTGTGATTATTTCATAATTATTATAATAATATTATAATAATATTTCTTATAGTTTTTTACATAGTATAAAATTTTTTGAAAATTTAAAAAAAAATGTTTTCTTTAGAACCAAAAAAGATAGATTCTCAAACAAAAATTATATAGTTATATTTTCAGTTAGAAACAAAATTTCAAATAAAATGATGAATCTTCAACTAAGAAAATTAATTTTTACCAAACAGTAGAATTTCAAACCAAAAAATTAATATTTTTTACTAGAAAAAAAAAAATTTTCTGGCAAGATATATCAATTTTCTATTAAACAGTTTAATAAAATCTTCTTGTTCGTTTTTTTTGGAAGGGGGGGGGGGGTTACAATGCTATAACTCTGCAATTTTTCTTTTTATCGAGAAAAGTTATAAAAATAAATTGTTAGAGTTTTCGAGTGAAAAATTATTTTTAAAATATATTTTATAAACAGGTGTACATTTCGGGAGCAAGACCTTTGTAAACAAAATAATAGCCTTAAATAAATAGAATTCATTTCAAACATAACATTGAAATATGCTCCTATACTACAACTATACGACGCTTATTTTATCAGCAACTTAATGCTAATAATAATAAAAAAATATTATTATTCAAAGAATACAAAAGACTTCTCTCCAAGGTGAGGGGAACTGACTGAATAATTGTCCTAATAGACTACGAAACCCAAATTTCTCATAAATTCCCTATGCTTTCTTTCCAATCCTGCTATATTCCAGTAACACATTTTCCATTCTTCCCTACTTTCGTTTCTTGTCTCTTTTTGTTTCAAGTCATCCTCGATTCTGTTGAAGCTTCTATATAACAACCTCTTCTTTATCATCACTTCTCTTCTATGATTCCATTTCTTTAGTTTCACTAGTACCATTTTTTCCCCATTTCTCATTTCCTTTTCTACACTTCCTCTATCTCTACTTTAGCATCTATCCTTTTTAGGACATCTTCCACTCCTTCCTTCAATTCCTACCCTTCTAATCTTAGACCCTTTTTCACTATGTTTATTTTTCTTCTTTCTCTCTTTCTTAACTATTCTTTGTTCTATTTTTCTCAGCCTTTCCTTCTCCTTATTCCCACTCTCCCCGCCTCCAAACTTCTGGTTTGAGCTTTCTATTTTTTTTATTCTGCCCCCCTTCTTCTCTACCTTTTTATTAAGCTCTTTCTGCTATATGAAAGGGGTTAAGAAAGAGTGAGAGTGAGGTTACCAAGAGTTTACAAATGGCATGTTAAAAATGCAAAGAGAAGGAATAAAAAAGGCAGAGCAATGGGAGGAATGGTGATGGTAGTAAGGAAGGAAAGGTTAACAAGGAAGGTTAAGAAAGGAAGGAAAGAACAAAAAGAAAGATTAATAGTAGAAGAGATAGAAATGGAAGGAAAGAGGTGGAAGATAGTTGGGGCTTATGTGAACGGTGATATGCAGGAGTAATTAGAGGAGATGAGAGAACTGTTGGAGGAAAATGAGCAAGAGATTAGGCTCATAAGAGACAAAGATTTTAATGCGAGAACAGGAGTTAGAGGAGAGAGGAGATGGGTTGGAGAGCGAGGACGAAAATCCAAAGACAAGATACTGCATAGTTAGGAAAAGGAATTGTTAAAGAGCCTAGTGGAGATGGGATTGTTCATTCTAAACGGAAGTATAGAGGGGGGTGAGGAAGGGGAATATACACGTTCAAAAGGAAAGAGGATAACGGTAATTGAATATCGGGTAATGGTTGACGAGGTAAGATAGAAGGTTAAGAAGCTAGATGTGGGGAATTATATAGATTCGGATCACTTTCCCATAATAATGGCAGTAGAGGAAGAAATGAATAATAACAATAAGGCTAAAAAGGAAGCAAAAGTAATAAGAGCAGAAGGAAGGAAGGAAGAAGAGGTTTGGAAGGTGGTACAAAGAAAGAGAAGAAGGAATAGAGTAAATCAGGGTATTGAGATGGTAGAATGAAAAAAATATGTTATGGAATTACTAGAAGGGGTAGAGAGGAAAGTTGGGAAAATTAGAAAAGAAAGAAAAGATGGTCGAGAAACAGATGAGGAGGAGGTCATTGCAATGGAGAAAATTGTCAAGGTATTAGGAATGATGGAAGATGGAAAGGCACCTGGTATAGATGAGATTCCAAATGAAGTCTGGAACTATGGGGGGAGGGGGCAAAATTAGAGAAATGGACATGGATAATGTGCAATAGACCATAGAGAGAAGAGGGGTGGCCAGAGTTATGAAGAGAAGGAGTCATGTTACCAATAGTGAAGAAAAGCAAAGGGAAGGAGATTGAAGATTATAGAGGACTGTTTTATCAGAGAGATTGAAGAAAGAAGTTGAGGAAAGAAGATAGAGTCACCGAATCAGACAGGCTCTGGAAAAATTATAGGGTTGATGGACAACATAAACGTTTCACTCATCAGACCGATGCGAGATAAAAAGAGTTATGGTAAAGGAAGGGATACGAGGAGGATTAATAAAGAGAGTATCGGAAATTTTTAGATAGACAAAAAGCATGGTAAAGGTAGAAGAGCAAGTAGAAGATAGTTTCTGGTTGATAAGAGTAGTAAGGCGAGGGTGTCCTCTAAGCCCACTTTTATTTAATATATCAATATCAGAATAGGAAAAAATAATGAAGAGAAAAGGGTGGGGAAGAGTTGGGATGGGGAACGAAAAGATACATACACTGCCATACGCAGACAATATAGTGTTTTTGGCAAAGGATGAAGAAGGGATGGTGGGCTTGATTGCAGGATTACAGAAATACTTAGATGGAAAAAAGTTAAATTTAAATATAGAAAAGACAAAGATAATGAGGCTTGGAGAAAGAGGGAGAAGAAAGAAAGAATGGGCGAAAAGATGGAAGGGAATAAAGTTAGAAGAAGTAGAAGAGTTTAAGTATTTGTGATATAACTTTCTCGCTAAAGGGGAGTTGCGAGAAAGTGTTTGATGGAGGTAGAAGAATGGAGAGGGAAGGGAATTGAATTACCGAGATGAAAAAAAAAGAAGAAAGGAGTTCTTTAAGGCTAGAGATATAAAAGACGGAACTGGAGTAAGCTATAGAGAAATGGAAAAAAGGAAGAGGGAAAGACAATTATTAGGAAGATGGGGGATGATTAGGGAATTGATATGTAGTAAATGGTGTAAGATGATAAAAGAAAGGAGAGAGTACCAAAGTATTTAGAAGAGGGGTGGAAGGTGAAAAGATGGACCAGAATGACAAAATGTGAATTGGGAAACAAGGTAAGGGCAGGTATGTATTGGAAAAAAAAGAACAGAAAGTGCAGAATCTGTGAATGGGAAGAAATAACGTGAGAGCACGTATAGCAAGGATGTAGGAGAGAAATGGAAGATGAAGGAAGCTGGCAAGAGAATGTTGCCATAGGCCAGTGGGCCTAAAATAATTTGACAACAACTGACTAAACGATTTAGTCACGTAATTTCCCAACTCAAGTTTCCTGTGTGAGTCACAACAAACTCGGCTAATAGCCGACAACTCTATTCTCATTGTCACGTTCTCTCAAGTGACGCACTCAGCAGCTGGCCTGCGGTATTTTCCGATCACGTTCTAACGCCGTGATCAAAAGAAGAGAAGGCCCAGGCAGTTACGTACGCCAATGACGTTGCCTTCTCTTTCTCTCTCACTTCAACGCGCACGTAAACACAGGGGAGCTCAACGGAAGCGCCGTTGCCTCCGTGTTTTAAAAACTTTCAAAACACATTCAAAAAATACTTTCCTTGCGAATGATTTTTTTCGGACATGTAATTTAGGATTAGAATTAAGGTTATCATATTGTCATGTCTAATATTAACGAATAATAATATTTTCGATTTTTCTCTCCATTTTAAAATATCAGGATTTTGCCAACGTAGGGTTAAACTTTAGGACCATAAGACTCTTTTCACTAAGTTGTGTTCAAAAATATTAATTTTAGGTATTGTTAATGTCGATATAAAAATGGTAAAATTACTGTAAATGGCGCGGGGCGCGCGGGCTTGACGGGAGGAAGCACAGAGTACTGTGTCCCCACCGCTCTGTTGCGACTCCAGTTTCAGGAGTCTCGGCCAATCAGCGGGCCAGCAGCCGCTCCCTTCTTCACTGAGGCTCTCGCCCCTCTCGCACATAAATACCGGTGCTCGAGCATAACTCGGTACTTGCGCTTTGTACAACGACCTTTGTCCTGCCTTATCCTTCTCTCACTCCCTCTCATCCTTACTCTCTCACTCTCTTTTTTTCTAGTGTTGTGGTGCTACCGTGGCCCCGACACACTATCTCTCTTTCTCACCCATACTCTCTTTCTTCTCTCTTGTATTGTAGTGCTTTCGTGGCCCTAATACGCTCTATTTTCACTCTTTATTTTCTGTGCTATGGGCTTTCATAGCCCCGGTACCCTCTCTTCTTTCGTGCTGTGGGCTTTCGTGGTCCCGGTGCTCTCTCTTTTTGCCTCTTCTCTCTCTCTCTCTCTCTCTCTCTCTCTCTTTCCCTCTCTCCGTTGTGGGCTTCCCGGCCCAAACGCTCACTTTCCTGTCTCTCTCTCTTTTCGTTCCTTTCATTATTTCTCCCGCTCAGGCACATCCAAACCTTCCGTATGACTTAAGGCCGTAACTGCGAACGCTCCTGTCCCAAAAAAACCATCCGGCTTCGCCGCTACGAAGCCTCCCTCCAATCCCAGCCTCCTCAAGCTGCTAATGAATATCATCCTTCTCATGTTCCTAGTCACTCCTCGACCACTCCCTCTTTTCTTTTATCCACTTCCGCGACTGCTCATCATATCATACTCATATCCGTCCCGTTGACTCCTGGGAAGGCCCTTGTGCCAGTGAACCCTCCTTGCTCTTTTCCGCCTACCCACGGTGAATGGTTTTAGCACACCATTCCTCTAGCCCGACCCATACTTAAACGAAAACCCTTTCCTTCCGCCCGTCCAGCGTCCGCCTTCTTTCTGGCCGTCGCTGAACGGACGGACTGCAGGTTCGCCGAAACCTTCTCCCCAAAGAGAGGAGAGGTCTGATTCAGTCTAAATCCCACGAACTGCCGTCCGAGTCTCAATCCGGGCGGTTACCTGGCTCGCTAGACTGAACCACGAGTCACACCCGAGATCAACGCGTATCCAGTTTCTCATCCAGCTCGCCTGAACGACACCTCCTTTCTCCGAGGGGAAACAGATTTCATCCCGGCACCCGCCGCTTTTCTCGGTTGCTTGCTCTACGCCCGTCCAGCGCCCGCCTTGACTCTGACTGCCGCTTATGGACCGCCTGCCGGCCTACCGTTACCTTCTCTCTTCCCGAGGAGCGGTAACTATTTATCAGTCCGGACCGAGTGGTCAGAAGTACGAAGAGAAGTCCATGGACAAACTGGACGCTTTCCTCAGAAGAAACAACAAATCTTTTCCAGTTCGAGCAGTTGTACCTGGCCACCAATCTTAAACCAGAAATACGTACTGAAATTATCATCCAGTTCCACATCAAGCTCGTTGATGATTCGCCCCCTCCACTAATATTCAAAAGGGTCTTTCATCAATGTGGTAAAGATTTTAGGGGTAGATGGTTTGGGGGAAGAGTGGATGAAAGAATTTGAGCGTGCTAGGGGAGAAAATAAGAAATAATGAAAGAATGGATGAAAAAAATGGCAAAATGGAGGTATCGGAGGTAGTGAAAGAAAAAGGAAATGGAAGTCGCTTAAATTAGAAGAGTAAAGATTTGTAAGTAAAGGTTATGTAATAGCATAAATAGGTTAAGATGCGTTATCGCTCTCTCTCTTTCTCTCTCTCTCTCCTTCTTTCTCTCTCTTGCTTGCACTCTCGCTTTCGATCACTCGTTCGCTAACACGTCCCAAATTGCGCTATCGTCAAAAATAGAAATAAGGATCCAGATATAAGATTTTCTCTGAATAGGTGAAAATAACTGTAAAGAGTAAGGATAAAATTTTATAGAATATGTAGACGAAAGGATTGTAAGAAATGGAAGTCATGTAAACCTGCAGGAGGAAAATTATGAATAAAGAAGAAGAAGACTACGAAACCTTGATTTGTAGGCGCATTGCTGAAATTTTTTATGTTTTATATTTGTTAAAAACAAATTCTTGTAAATTAAAGAGATAATCTGTTCTTCATGTAGAGGGTCGGCATCGGCAGTCTAGCCTTTTATCTTGATATATGCTCTTTAAAAAACCGGTGAAAAAGATGTTTGGTACTGGTAATTTTTTTCTTACCAGCACCGAAAATTTTTTTTAATGTCACTGATTTTGCATACACAACCATCTGAATAGTTCAAGGCTTGAATAATGAATAATAATTTTCAATGAGATGTTTAATTTTAAGCTGTTTGAAATTGAAATAAATTATTTTTTTACACTAAAATTTAAATCTTAAGTTTCAGTTTTGCCATTTAGATGGAAACGTTACAAAGTAGAACTTTTAGTTTTTGAACAATTAAGTTAAAACCTAAATAGTTTAAAAAATCTTTAAAATAAAGGTTTAAAATTGATGCCAAAATTGTCGCAGTTATTGATTAATTTTTAATAAACTTTCAAATTTGGAAAATTTTCATAATTTATCATTTAAAAACTAACTGTTGATTTCCAAATTACCTTAATTATCAATAAGTTACGGATAAGTTACACAGCTCATACCATGATAAGACTGACTTTAATGCGCTTAAGATAAGTCTCTATTTGTTTTAGTATACAATTTTTTTTTAAATATCCTTCGCGAAAAGATGCAAAACGTGTTTTTTCGCGTCAATCTGTCGTTGCTTGACTTTCGCTGATGAAATCTCTAAACTGAACAATATGGAAAAATTTTTTTTTAAATCATGAATGCTTTCATATTTTTACCAGACATACATAAAAACGAAAGTTCAATATATTGACATTCTACTATTGAGATCCAGAACTTATTTTTTATTCATCGAAATCGGTCCAGCCAATCTCAAGATAAATTAATTTTTCGATTTTTCTTTTAACCCCCATACCTCCCATGAAAATTATTTCTCAGACATAATCTTTTGGAAAATTCATTCCCTTTTAAATTTTAACTTAAAACTTGCATAATTCTTAATAGTACATTTTCCAAATTGAAAAATCTTCAGTTTTAAAGATTTACAATTGCAAGTTTATAATTTTGATAAGTGACAATTGAAAATTCTTGAATTAAGAAAATATATAATTGAAAATTATTCAATTCTTAAAATTTATATTTTTAAGCTTTACAAGTAAAGATTCATTAACTTGTATTATTTATAGTTCAAAATTATGCAATTTCAAAAGTTAATTTGAATATTTTAAAAGACATTTAAGAATATTTCAAATAAGTAATTTTATTTAAAGCACGATGTAGATTTTTTCATACTTCAAACAAACAATTAAGAAGCTTTTTGATAATTTTAAAATGTTTCAAGAGTATAAAATATATTGCTCAAGATTTCTCGGAATATTGTTAATGACGTTTTATTTACATAATTCATTTTGAGAGAATATTTCAAAAGAATCTGAAAAATTTCAATGCAGTTTTTGTAATTCTACAGAATTTTTCCAACGATTCTAGGAAAAATTTGTATCATTTTAAAAGCTGCTCAGAAGTTTTTAAAATTTTCAATAATGAAAGAAAAAATTATTAAAACTTGAAACAAAATGTAGTTTTGGAAAGATTCCTGAATAAAATATTCAAGTTTATTACAATTTTGAAACGTTTCAAGGTAATCAAAAGATTTCTTGTGATTCCTGAGAATATTTAAAATGATTGTTTATTATTTTAAATTAATTTAAAGAGAATATTGAGAATGATTATAAAGCATTACAAAATATTTTCAAAATTGTCAAAAATGAATGCGGAGATTTTTAAACAATTTTTGGCATAATTCGAATCAGTTCGAAAGATATTTAGGAATTTTTGAAATTTTGAGATCACAAATATTTGGAAACTTTGAAAGATTTTGGAATTTATTAAATATTCTCAAATTTTTTTCAAGCAATGAAACCTTGTTTGGCTTAGGATACAACTATTTTGTTAAAAATTCCTTTTTTTGGATCAATCAAAATCTTTTTGATTTAAAACCATAAATCAATTATCAAATATCATATTTTCGTTAAGAATTCATATTTTTTGGTTGAATTTGTTCATAAATTCAACTGTTTTTATTAATTCAAATTAGGATCTATTGGGATTGAAATATCAACTATCATATTGTTTGTTGAGAATTCTTTTTTTTTTTTATCAGAAAATTGATTTTCTCGGGGTAAAAGACTCAAATTTTTTGTAAAAAATTCGTCTCTGTTAGAAAACATCAAATGTTTTTTGTTAAAAAATCCTACAGCATGAAAATTAATTTTCTTTTTGAAAAAACATACAAATAAACCTTAAAAATAAACAGTTATTCTAAATTCTTATTATGTATATAAAATTATTTTCACGTCAAATCAAAAAAATAGGCGCACGTGTAGCCCGCGATTGTGTAATATTTTTAATCTTGTTTAAACAATAAGAAGGCCATAGTGTGCAACCTAAAAACAGGTGTCGACACTTCTATAGCAGTATAATTATAAGTCACTGCTATATAATGATGAAAACTGACTTATGTTCGCACTTAATGTATTTGCTTTTTTAATTTAAAAAAAAGTTGTAATAGTAGTAAATCACGAAAAGTGATGCGAGATATGATAAAAGTTTACAGAATGATAAAGTTTCGTCTTATCACTTTGAACCAGCCTATTTCAAAAAAATATTAATTTTTCGAATTTGAGAATTTCAAATTGATTTAGAACATTTAGAATTTGAAAAGCTACACATATTTATGCGTTTTTTTCGTTTATAAAATTTGTTTCTAATGAGTAGAGCATTATTATCTACTCATAATTGGACATATAAATGAATTTTTTTAAACAATTCATACTTCATTTATATTTCACAGATATTCGAAAATTTTTCGAACTCCTTTCAAGTTGTTAAAATAAATGGAAAATTCGTTCGAATCGTTTTAAACACCCCAAAATCTTGATAATACTTTTAAATTCTGTGAATACATCTATAGATTTGAAAATCTTTGAAGTACTCTACAATTGCTGAATTCTTGCAAAAAAAGTATTTGACAAGTAATAAAATATTAGAGAATTCCGTGAAATTTAAAGAAATTTTCAATATTCTGAAGTCTGGAATTGTAAAATCCTTGTAAATAAAAGCTGAAGGCAAAAGCAGCTGAAGGGATTAAATAATAATATTTTCCATCGTAGTTTAATTTATTATATAAAAAGAGTGCAAAGGATCATGGGAAATTAGAAAAGTTCCCTCAAAAATATTCAGTTTTTAATGATTTTCTATCCTTTTGAATTGTTTGAAATGCTTTTAAACGCTTTCAAATCCTTTTGAATTCTTTCACCTTTCTTGAAATCAACTGAATTCCTCTAAATTCCCAAATAAATCTGAATTCATCTGCATGTCCTGTATTGTCTGAATTCCTTGAATTCGTGAAATTTCATAACTTCTTAGAACTCCTTGAATAACAGGGACTTCAAAATAATTCAAGGAATTAAGAGGAATTCAGAAGAATTACAGGAATTCAACAAATTCAGGAAATTCAGAGAACTCAAAAGGTTTGAAGGAATTCAGGGGATTTGGAGACTTCAAAGAATTTTAGGAATTTAGAATAATCAACAAATTCAGGGAATTCGGAATATTATAGGATTTCAGAGAATTCAGAGAATTTTGAATATTCAAGGAATTCAGGATATTCAAGGATTATTGTGTATTCAGAGAATTTGAGAGCATTCAGGAAATTCAAGGAATTTATAGAATTCAAAATATTTGAAGAATTCAGGGATTTTGAGAATTGAAGGAATTTCAAGAATTCAGATTATTTAAGGAATTCTGAGAATACAGAGGTTTTCACGGATTCAGAGAATACAAGAAATTCATAATATTCAACACATTTAAGATATTCAGAGAATTTGGGGAATTCATCAAATTTGAGGAAATCAGAGAATACAAGGAATTCATAGAAGTTAGGAAATTTTTAGAATTAAAGAAATTCAGAGAATTTAAAGAATTCTGAAAATTTTAAACAATTAAGAGAATTTAAGAAATTCAGAGATTTTCACACATTCAGAGACTGCAAGGATGTAGATTTCTACAAAAAAATTCTAAAAATTCCGATTTAAAGGAATTCAGAGATTTTCAGTTATTCCGAAAATTCAAGGATTTCATAGAATTTTCAGAATTTAAGGGATTTTTAAGCTTTTTACATTTTTTTGTTGGGAATTCATCTTTTATGGTTGAGTTCGAGTATTTTTTATTTTATATTAAAATCTTTTCTGCTTGAAACATTAATTAATTAAGTACATATAACTTTTTTTGCTAAGAATTTATCTATTTTATCAAAAATGCAACTACTTGATAGAAAGTTGAACTCCTACGTTAAAAATTGATTTTTGTGTTGAAAATTCATCTCCTTAGTTGAAAATGCAACTATTTTGTTGGAAATTAACCTTTTCGATTCGTGGTTGAATTTTTTATTCATCTGAAAATTCAGTTCCTTGGTTGAAAATTGATTCTTTTTAGTGAGAAATTCAACTATCTGATAAAAAAATGCTTATTTGTAGTTTAAAAATTCCACTACTTTGTTCAAAATAGGATTTTCTATATATTCGACTATTTTTTAGAAAAGCCATCTTTTTTGGTCGAAAATTTGAATGTTTTGTTGAACATTTGTCTTATAACAAAAATCGTCTTCATGCTTCAAGATTCAACAATTTGGTTGAGAGTGTATTGGTTAAAAATTTATATTGTTTGTTATATATTCACCTATTTTGTTGAAAAATCATGTATTTTATTCAAAATTGACCTTTCTTGTTAAGAAACTCAAATTCTAGTTTCAAAATTCATGAGTTTGGTTATAAAATCCACCATGTAGTGGAATGTTGATCACTCTTGATGAAAATTAATTTTTTTTAAGACTCATCAGTTTAGTTGAAAGGTCATCTCTTTGTTTGAAAAATTACCTATATTTCTGAAAAATCTTATTTTTGGTTAAATTCAACTATTTTTTATTCAAACTAAAACATTTCTTGGTTGAAAAATCAACTATGACATTTTTCGTTGAGAAATCATATTTTTTAGTTGAAAATTCAACTACTTCTTTGAAATTTGAACTACCTCAGTAAAACTTCTTTTTTTTGTCGAAGATTCATTACGTTACTTAAAAATTCTATTTTTTGGGTTGGGAATTAACATTTATGAACTAAAAATGTAAATGTTCTATTTTTCGTTCAAATATATATTTTCTCTTTGAAAATTCAACAGTATGGTACAAAATTCATGTATTTCGTTGATGATGTATCTCTTTTGTTAGACAATTCAATAGACAATTTATCCTTCTTGGTTACAAATGCAAGTATTTAATTGAAACTTAATTTGCAAATATTTTGTTGAAAAGTAGTCTTTTGTTTTAGAAATAAACTATTTTAAAATTAAAATTATTTTTCCACGCAATATCAACTACTTCCTTTTTGTTCTTCAAATTTATCTTTTCTGGTTAGAAATGCAACACTTCTGTAGAACATTTGCCTTTATGGTTTGAAAATTCAATAATTTGGTTAAAAATTCATAATTCATGTGTTTTGTTGAAAATTCGTCTTTCTTGGAAGAAAACTAATCTTTTTGGTGCCAAATTCACCTTTTTTATTGAAAATTTAGTTATTCAGTTGGAAATTCATCTTTAGTGGGTAGAAAATTCAACTGCTCTGTTGAAAACTGGACTAATTTGTTAAATTAGTTTTTCTAGTGTAAAAAATTAATTTTTTCATCTGAAAATTTGACTACTCCATTTGAGGTGAAAAGTTTATCCTCAGTAAGTTTTTTTTCGGTTAAGGATTCTATTATTTGGTTGAAAATTCGTTTTGTTTTCTGGTTCAGTTCAACTGGTTGAAAATTTGGCTTTTTTGTTAAAAAATTAATTTTCCCGGCCTTGTTCAGTTGAGAATTTAACTATTTGGTGAAACATTTATCTCTTTTGTTGAAAACTCATCTTTGATAGTCAAAAAATCATCTTTCTCGATTGAAAATAAACTGTTTTGTTGAAAATTCAACTGGCTACATTAATTTTCAGGATGAAGGGTTGATAAAAATTCTTGTTCGTCAACAAGGGGGGATGGGGGAGTCAAAAATAGCCAAAAAATAGTAACGTAGTTTATGGACCGCCCCTATGTCCACTTATTGACTAAATTGAGTTTATTTCAAAATTCATACTTTCTCGAATTTTTAAGAAAAATTCTGTGAAGTGATTTGTTGAAAATATGTTTTCTATTTTCTTGCAAGAGGGTAAAAATTGAATTATCCGACAGTAATATGCATGCCGTGTTTAAAGAGGATAATTTCATTTGAAATACATTTATCATATACATATGATATGCTAAGTCAAATACGGATGAGAGCCTTTCATCAAGAATTGGTAGGAGCACCAAGGCAAACTAAGGAACCTGCTAACGAAAAAATTGAACCACAAAGAAGACTGTTAAGCGCACGAAAACCTACTAATGAGATGAAAAGTATACGTTTTGCAAAACCCAGTCAAGTTGAACAAAATTCTATTGCTGTAAATTGATTTCAAATAAATTCATTACATTAAATTCTTACGCAGTTCATTCTTTTTCAATAATAAACTGAATTATTATATGATTTACTCGAGGGGCTATGCACCGAGTATTCAAGGAGTCAGATAGCCGATTACTATTCAGACCGCTGCACAGTGGGCCAAAATTTGAAATTTCTGGACAAAACCCCAAAAATCGAAAGTTACAATTCAAAGTAAACGACTTCGAATTTTTATATGTATTAGAAAGCTCAAATTCGGGATAGCAGATAGTTTGATCAAATATTCGACAGCAGGTTGATGCTCAAAATTCATCTTGGCGAGGAACGCGCGCGACTCGAACGTATATCGAGTTTTCGTGAGCCTGAAGTAAACACCAATATATCAGTTAATAAGTGCTGTGAAATAAAGCTGCGAAATGGAAGGCAATCCTGGAGATATGTGCAAAATTTACTCGTGCTTGAAAGCAAATATTTTCATCTTTCAAGTTAACGTGAATGCTCCATGAATGTGACTGCTTCGAATTCTTGTTCTCACATACGATACATAAAAACATTGAAGGATTAAGTAGTGATCTGGCGAGATCCGGCGCAGCCTTCAATTGTTTTACGTACAAAAAGGTATGAGAAATCAAATCGCGTGATCAAAGTTTTCACTTTTTTCCACCTTTTTCTGCAAGCAGACATCAAGTGAAGTCAGTCGCGCGCTGAATAGGCCCGTACGCTTCGAATAGTTCGAGCCTAGTCAGCGCGCGTGACAAATCTATAGAAACCTGTTCTTTTTTCCACTTTTTGTATCAGATATAGGGTGTCTAGTAGAACATCTATTAGATTTAGTGTATGTGGTGACCATTTATTCAATTCACGTAACGATTCGAATTACGCTGCCATAAATGTTTCCTTTTTGTAACGTCTAAAAGACGATTAACAATAGTCAACACCATTTCGATAAATTTTTTCGCCGATGAAATGTTGATGACAAGGTTCTGCGTTATATTGCAGGTATTCTCGAGTGGATTCGATGTGAACATCAAACCATAAGAACAGTATGGTTTTGAAACTGCAAAAATTTTCAGAGAAAGATGCGCATATCAAAACCTCATGCAATTATTGCACAAGACTATCTAATTTGAAAAATTGTTTTGATTGAATTGAAGTTCGATCTTAAGCATACATGGGACTCGTTCGGCTCAATCGAGGTTAAATTTAATAGGTTTTCTAACGCTTCATTCTTAATTTTTCTGAATTAATTTATTGCTGCAATAACCACGAAAAAATAGAGACGTGTTTTCAATATGATTTATTTTAGTAGATTGACAATTGTGACCGGTACTGTACTCATTTCACAACATCACAAACATGTAAGAAATAGTATAATTGTAATGAAGGTATTTTGAACATGAATACACATTTGTTATAAAAATTGTAGCTAATGTTTAGCTGCATAACCTTCAAGTAAATAATTATTGTTACTTAATCGAATAAAAAATCTCATGTCTCATGACATTGAGACAAAATTTTTATTCAACTTTTAGGTTATATAATAATGTAAACGCAGTAATTCAGGTAATAATCAATTAATTAGTTCCAAATATAAAAAACAATAAACAATAATTTTTATTGAGAGATGCAAATAACTTATAGTTTGATTGTTTTCAAAATTTAAATTGTGACACATTCTGCTTCGTTTCAACTTTTTCCCTTAGTTATTTTCGTTTACCAAACTAACATTCAGCGCTCCGGATCATACAGATGTGGATGGTCACGTAAATATGGCCGGATGAAGTCCATGAGCCAACTATAATATGTGTTTTGATTATTCACGAGTATAAAAACATCAGGAATACCATGGTCAAAACTTCCAGCCCGTTCTAAAACACCAAAAAGGCTATCACCCACCACCAAGGCAGACCCGCGATCCCTAGTCGAACAGCGATTGTGTTCTTGAAGTGATGGTTCAGTGCAGATACTGTTTTCGTCAATATGATGTGGAGTCTGATGATGATGATAGATAATGGCGCAGTCCAAAAAGTTGGCTATCTCCACTTCCATAATTGCTCTTACTTGACCAGTGGCACCCCAAGCAATAGTAGTAGGATGTAAGCCTACCGGTAGGACTCCTCCAGCAGGTAGTATCGGTCTACTAAATCGACTTTCGGGAGTGATAGGTGGTCCAATCAGAAGCATGTAAAGACGTTTGTGGGCAGATATATGATGTATTTGGTGACTTTCAATAGGACCCCTATCCGGTGCACCAGATTCAATTCGGTATCTCGTTGTTAGTCCACAAACACATGTACCAGGAGTTAAGATATGGTCAGGTGTGACTATGACACCTGTACAAATTTGGGTGTCATCTTTGAAAATCTTCACAATGTGGAGAACACCAGTAAACATCCAGTCTCCGTGTCCCAGTACGGTGCGAGGAATCATACGTTTTGTGCGTAAGTGAAGATTTGTTGAGTTATCTGCAAGTATAAAAAAATAATCATTTATTATTTAGTATGGCGATTGAAGAAAGAATGAATATTATTTGAAGAAATGGCTTATTTTGCGAGGTTCCGAAACAAAGGTGTTTTTTTTCACTTTAGACATCGAATTATCTCAAAAAATATGCATCCTATGAAAAAAATATCCATAATAAAAACTTCTTATTTTCAAGGGGGATAAGCGACTCTGAACAGAATTTACCCCATCCCACCCCCTAGGAGATTTGCAAAATTAAGCGCGCTTCTTGTATCTGGCCTTTCGCGCTCGATAGCATATATTAACCTCACGCTTCGCACTCGATAATATATTTACGTCGCGTATAAAATTAAAACTAAAACCATTGACAACTGAAGTTTAGTGATCGTGAACTCTCTTTTGTTAAAGCTCCTGCGGCTTTAACGAACACGTTCTCACTACGAGTTTCTTGGGAAAAGGGTCAAAATCAAATTTTCAGATTCAATGTGCGCAACAAAACTTGTTATTGAACATTGTATTGTACCTTGTGTCTTTTTGCCCAAAATTTTATTTGTTTATTTGTTATGTCATTTTTCATGATCCATATCAAGTACGTCAATCTTTTTCTGTTTAACAACTTTTTTTTGTTCATTTTTTTGTATCTTGTGACGTTTTTCCAATTTTTACATTCTCATCAGAGAAGGTATTATATTTGTGTAAAATTTGACCCATTTTGTTTTTGTCAATTGTCCACGTTTTGAGACATTCTGATGTCAAAAAACAGGTTTTTGCGAATATGTCTGTCTGTATGTATGTGTGCATGTGTATATGTGTGCAGATTTTTATTTTGTCAGCACTATAAATTTCGAAACAATTGAAAGATTGGATTGAGCTTTGGTACACTCTTCAAGTGTCCAAAAATGAAGGTCAAGTTCGCTAGCCAGCCATTTTGGATAAAAATGCAAAAAGAGAGCGCTTTTTCAAAATTTTTGAGACTATTGTTTCAAATTTAAAAATTCTATGTGCAGATATTTGTAGTTTTCAAAGGGGCGAATAATTTATCTCAATGACCTTTTTTGATCAATCAAAAATTACTGGAGTTATAGCATTTACAAAATTCCAAAAAACAAACAAAAGTAGATATAAAAACAAAAATTTCACACTCAAAAAATATCTACAAGTTTGTTATTGATCACTTTTTGGTAGGTCGGGGAAATACAAAGAACGAGCGCGTAGCGCGAGGTAAATATATCATCGAGCGCGAAGCACGAGATAAATGTATTATCGAGCGCGAAGCGCGAGCACCAACAGTCGCGCGCTCAAACCTGCAAGCGAAGCGAACCGTGCGCGCAGTGCGCGATGGGAATGTGTCTATAGAGCGGCCAGATTTTTTTAAATATTATTCTTGACAGTTAAAAGAAAAATTACGCGTCCTATCAAAAAATTATTTGTAACAAATTTGTAGATCTCTTCTGAGTTAACAACTTTTTTCCACTGTGTGAACTGTCCGAATTTCTTTATGAATTTTTTTTTACTTTCTCGGCATCTTCTGAATTCAGAGAAATGACGAAATTCAGAGAGTTCATGAAATTCACGGAATTCAGCGGATTGAAAGAATTCATGATATTCGGAGAATTAACGGAATTCAGAGAATTGATGAAATTCAGAGAATTTATGGAATTCAGAGAATTCATGGAATTCAGAGAAATGAATTTCAGAGAATTCATGGAATTCAGATAATGCATGGAATTAGGAGAATGCATGAAATTCAGAGAATGCGTGGAATTTAGAGTAGTCGTAGAATTCAGGGACTTTAAAAAGTTCAGAGAATTAAAGGAATTTCGAGAATTTGAAATATTTAATTATTTCTCAGCGTGTTCACGGGACGCAAAAAATGCAAAGTAATCAGAAAATTCCAAAAAATACAGAGATTTCCAAGAATGCACCGAATTAATGGAATACAGAGAATTTCAGAAATTCGAAGAATACTAAGAATTTGAAGAATTCTACGAATTCAGACAATTCGAGGAATTCTGAGAATTGTAGGTATTCAGAGAATCCTAGAAATCAAGATGTTTCTTTATTTTAATTAATTCATGGAATTTAGATAGTTGAAGGGATTCCAAGAACTCGAGGAATGCGGCACATTTAAGGAATACAGAAAATTTGAAGAATTTGGAGAATTTTAAGTATTTGAAGAATCCTAGGTATCCAGATAATTCGTGGAATTCATATAGTTGGAGGTATTCAGAGAATTCAAGAAATTCAGAGAATTTGATAATTTCAAAAAAATCAAGGGATTTAGTGAATTTCGAGTATTCTGATTTAGAATAATTAGAGGATGCAGGGGACCCTGCATATTTAAGGATTTTGGGGAATTCTGAATATTGCTTAGGATCTCTAATCGACGTAACATACTCTCTCGCATACTTCATGAAACTTGCAAATGCGAAATCAAATTTAATTAAAACATTTTAGTTTTTATTGCGCCTGCCATTCAAATCCAGAAATTCAGGAGAATTCGGGGAATTCAGGTAATTTATAGATTTCAGAGCATTTATGAAATTCAAAGAATTCAAGGAATTTTAAAAATGCAGTAAATTGAAGGGATTCAAGGACCAACTCAAAAATCATAGTGGTTCTTTCAGGAATGCACGGAATGTTCGTCTTTCAAAGCATGTATAGCGTGCGGGAAAGGCCCAATCCCGATACCATGACATAAAGCTGTTATCAAAAGACTTTTTTCAACTACTGTGGTAATGCATTTCCATTAAAAATTACTTTCTGCTACTTGTGGATTCAGAACCTCACCAATTTCAAAAAATTTGTTTTTATTGGTTATCAAATCTAATGTTCCCTGCATTTGTTACAAAAAGTATCGCAACATCCGCTGATCTTTAAGTGGTTTCTGGCACCGTAAGCTTTACACTTGTGCGGAACTGCCTCCTTTTCGCACGTGTGTCACAATATACTATGTTATCGTAACGGCGCTAATATTTATAGAGAATGTGAGTTCACTTACTTTGATTATCTTCCAAGAAACTCCCTAGAATCCCTTGAGACAGTATGCCACAAAGAATTAGAAGATTGAAATATATTGTTTCTGACATTTTAAACACGAAACACGATGCTCCAGATGATGAAACTCTGCTTCTTACAAGTGTTACACTGAAGGCGGAAAAAAATAATTTTATTAGTGTAAATAATTCTCGTCTTTTACATCCAACTGTATTTGCAGAGCTTACTGATTCTCATCAATCTTTTCAACATTCTTACCTCAATTTCACACAGAAATATATTTGTCTTGCAAGGAAGAAACTGTTTTCATATCATATCTCTCTTCATGAAGCCAAAAAAATTGAATATTGAGATAATTATTTTAAAGTTAAGAAAAATTTTTATCGAAACAAAAAACTTTTTCTTGAGGAACATAGAGCTTATTGAATAATAAGAGGTCTGTACTGGTAATTAATGAATAACTTATTAAATTCATTCTTGGTATATACAGAAAGTGCTAATAGCTTCTAACTTTTTTCTAATTTTGATTTGGAAATCTTGAAAATATTGAATTGAAAATTACTCAGTGTTCAGGATTTCTATTTTAAATGTTAGTGACCTTGAATTATTCTTCAAATAGTTCTATTTTGAAGATGTACGTTTAAACAAATATATAATTATGAACGTTTTTTTCTAATAGTTCACTTTTTAAGAATTAAAATAAAAACTCCTTCAATTTTTGCAATTCGGAATGTAAAATTCTTCAAATTTGAAGACCTACGATTGAAGATTTATCCATTTGTAATACTTAGAATTTGATATGATATAATTATTAAAGTTTTTTAGAATATTCTGTGATATTTAAAAATACTGGAAAAGATTTCGAATGATTTCCTGAAATTCGCAAAATAATGTAGAAGATTTTAAAACAAAACTGTCTAGTTTTGTAAGATTACCAAATTTTTGAAAAAATTCGAATGAGTTTAAGAGATATTTCGAATTTTTGAAATGATCCAAAAGAATTTTCATTTAAACCGAGATGTAGATTGTTGAAGACTTTCAACAAACGATTTTGAAGCTCTTCAGGTATTTTGAAAGGTCTCAGGAGAACACAAAAATTGTCTTCAGATTTCTCTTTAAATTTTCAATGATTTTTTATTCTACAACATTCATTTCAAAAGAATATTTGACGAGAATCTGGAAGATTTAAAAGCATTTTTTTCAATATTGCAGAATTTTTTTTAGTTCAGGCAAAAAATTCGGAACACTTAAGACAATATGTAGATTTTTGAAAATTCCGAATTAAAACTTCTAGGTTTTTCAAAGGTTTCAAAAGGTTTTACGGCGATGCTCAAATTTTTTTATGATTCCTGGGAACATTCAAGTAATTGAGTTTTTGAATTATTGCATTATTTATTACTAAAGATTCTCGAAATTATTCACTAAAAAAAATTTTTCAGAGATTAATAATAGAATATTCTTGAGTTTTTTCAAAGCGTTAAAAAATTTCATATATCTTTTTAACAACTCAAATTCTTTCTAAAGTTTCGTACCTTCTTTAAAATAAAATGAAATTTTTTAAAAAAGAATTTTCTAGATACTTCTTCGACATATCCAAAATCTTAAAAAATCTTTTCGAATTTTCTCGAGAAACCTGATACAATTTTATTTATATAATCTTAGAAAGAAATATGCCAATAAAGCTGAAAAAATTGTTATTTTTGTCAAAAAAAACTTCACATCAAAATAGATCTAGTGAAATAGTTTTACATTTAAAACAAATCTGAACCTATCTTAGAGTTAAATATGCATACGTAAAAACTAAAGATAATTTTATGACTCATTACATTTGCGTTGCCTGGGATACCGATAAGTTTCAACTTGAAATTTCCAACTTCTTCTTTCACAAAACACACACCCACACTCAATCATACATACAAATACGTGCATAGTCAATCATATATTATAACCTAAGACGGTTGTAAAACAGAGAGAGAGAAGAGAAACAATGCGAGCAGACGGATGACTCATAAAACCATAGATATTAAATACGCATACCGTACTAGTATAATTGATTAAAATCTTGAAACGTATAAAAAATTACAATGAGATTCAAGTAGATGAGATAAACAATAATATGATGGATATTTATAAAAGGTATAATGTAGCGAGTTGTGACGAATAAAATTGAGCGCACGTTACAAGATGCGTGTTAATTACCCCACGATCATAATACCCACCTTGAAGTACATCATCACAAGGTACAATTTCCTTGCAGACAATAAAGATGTTGAGGGATAAGGGATGGTATTCCATAGCTGTCAAAGTACTTTCCTCGACCATTTTTACTCACATGCATAGCAATCCAGTGCGATCCAGGTTTCTTTGCCCCGTCAAGGTTGGAAACAATACAGGTCGATCTCATCCAAATTTTTGGAATTCGATCTGCTGGAAACACCCCAGTCGTGCACGCTGGTATAGTCCCAATTGCTTGAAGAATGTCTAAACTGTTCATCCTTTTTTGGTGGATTGGCAAAACGATGGCAAATTTGGTAATAAGTGATTTACTTCACGTGATGTAGATAGCTCATCGATTTTGTCCATGGATCTCTCAATTTTGCCTGCAACCGTACGCAATGGTGTCAACTCTGTTGGAGGTTTACTGATGGTCAAAGTTTTGATTTTGTTGATTGAAGACAAGCTCTGATTATGGTTGGGGGTATTTCGAAACATCCGTCCATCTTTCCTCTGATTCTGCAACCAATTTTTTAGTTTAAAAGCATTGTTCAGAGCACATGTGAAGATTTCTCCCTTTTTTACACCATGATGGAAACAGTACTCGTTAGTAATATTTAACTTTTTGAAAGCAGGACAAGTTAATTCCTCCAAATTGACAATTTGCCTACTCATAATATTTTGCAAAAGTTTAGCCTT
>JAABKJ010000549.1:0-48604 GCA_011634705.1 Andricus grossulariae | reverse complement strand
TCAACAGCTTTAAAAAGATTTCAAAGGATTCTAAATTAAGGTATTTTTAAAAATACCGAGGAATTTTCAAGAGCTTTGAAAAGTTTCAAGGGATTTCAAAAGATTTCAAAGGACTTCAAAAGATTTCAAAGATTTTAGAGAATTTTAAGATATTGCAAGGAATTTTAAACTGATTTCAATAATTTGAAAATTTTTAAGGTATTTTCAAAAATTCCAAGGAATTTTCAACAGCTTTAAAAAATTGTAAGGGATTTCTAATGATTTCAAAAGGTTTGAAATGTTTTAGGATATTTTAGATTCTAAGGAATTTTTTAAAGGGAATTTAAAAAGATTGCAAGGAATTTTCAACAGCTTTAAAAAGATTTCAAAGGATTCTAAATTAAGGTATTTTTAAAAATACCGAGGAATTTTCAAGAGCTTTAAAAAGTTTCAAGGGATTTCAAAAGATTTCAAAGGACTTCAAAAGTATTCAAAGGATTAGAAATATTTTAGGGAATTTAAAGATATTACAAGGAATATTAAACTGATTTCAATAATTTGAAAAATTTTAAGGTATTTTCAAAAATTCCAAGGAATTTTCAACAGCTTTACAAAATTTTAAGGGATTTTCAACGATTTCAAAGGATTTGAAATGTTTTAGGATATTTTAGATTCTAAGGATTTTTTTAAGGGAATTTAAAAAGATTGCAAGGAATTTTCAACAGCTTTAAAAAGATTTCAAATGATTCTAAATTAAGGTATTTTTAAAAATACCGAGGAATTTTCAAGAGCTTTAAAAAGTTTCCAGGGATTACAAAAGATTTCAAAGGACATCAAAAGATTTCAAAGGATTTGAAATATTTTAGGTAATTTAAAAATATGACAAGGAATATTAAACTGATTTCAATTATTCGAAAATTTGTAAGGTATTTTCAAAAATTCCAAGGAATTTTCAACAGCTTTGAGAAATTTTAAGGAATTTCTAATGATTTCAAAGGATTTGAAATGTTTTAGGATATTTTAAATTCTAAGGAAGTTTTTAAAGTAATTTAAAAAGATTGCAAGGAATTTTCAACAGCTTTAAAAAGACTTCAAAGGATTCTAAATATTTTACGGTATTTTCAAATATTCCAAGAAATTTTCCAACAGCTTTAAAAGAAATCAAGGGATTTCAAAAGATTTGAAATATTTTCGCGTACTTTAAAATATTTTCAGGTATTTTTAATTTATTTCAACAATTTCAAGGGACTTCAAAGGATTTTGAAATATTTTAGCGAATTTAAAAACATTTCAAGGAATTTTCAAAAGCTTTAAAAAGTTTGAAGGGATTTCAAAAGATTTTAAAGAATTCCAAATATTTTAGGGTATTTTTAAAAACTCCAAGTTATTTTCAACGGCTTTAACACATTTTAAGGATTTTCAAAAAATTTCAAAGTATTTGATATATTTTGGGAAATTTTAAGATACCAAGGAATTTTAAATTGATTTCAGTAATTTTATGGGGTTTAAAAGAACTTGAAACATGTAAGGGTGTTTTAAACAATTTCAAGGAATTTTCAACAGCTTAAAAGTATGTCAAGGGATTTAAAAAGATTTCAAAGGATTTGAAATGTTGGAGCGTATATTAAAATATTGCAAGGATTTTTTATTTATTTAAATAATTTGAAGGGATTCCAAAGGAGTTGAAATATTTGAGGGAATTTAAAAATATTCCAAAGAATTTTCACGAGATTTAAAATTTTTTAAGGGATTTCAAAAGATTCTAAGTATTTTAGGGTATTTTTAAAAATCCCAAGGAATTTTTCAAAAGCTTTAAAAAAATCAAGGGATTTCAAAGGATTTAAAATATTTTAGCAGATTTTAAAAGATTATAAAGCACTTCCAAGAGAATAATAAAATGGTATGGGATTTCAAAGAATTTTAAACGTTTTAGGGCATTTTTCAAAATTCCAATGAATTTTTAAGTTTTCAGATATTTCAAGGGTTAGTGTTTTTCGCTTAAAATTCATATTGCTAATAAAAAAATCATTAGATTTCAAAGAATATTGATAATATTAAATCAATAATAGCTTATGTTAGTATTTTGCGTCGGAAATTAGTAGTTTTGATAAAAAACGCAACGATTTGATTGTCTATTTACAAAAATTATATATAAATTTTGAAGTTAAGATGTCAATTTTCATCAATTATCAAAAATACTGTTCTTGCTTTTCTATTATATTATTTCAGATTATAGACACTATAAAATGCGAAACTTTCGTATTAATATTAATTTTATTTTGAAATTCCGTGAGACAAAGAAACAATAATCGCGAGCGCCTTTATTTTTTAGTAAAAAATTAATAGAATAGAAAACTAGCAGATAATATATATTTCAAAGGATCTAAAATATTTCGAAGAATTTAAAATGATTTAGGGAAATTAAAATGTTTCCAAGGAATTTTTAAGAGCTATAAAAAGTTTCAAAGGATTCCAAAAGATTTCAAAGATTTCTAAATATTGTAGGGTATTTTTAAAAATTCCAAAGAATTTTTCAAGAGCTTTAAAAAAATGCAAGGGATTTCAAAAGATTTCAAACGATTTGAAATATTTTAGCGTACTTTAAAATATTTTAATGTATTTCTAATTTATATAAAAAATGTAAAGGGATTTCAAAGGATTTTGAAATATTTTAATGAATTTAAAAACATTCCAAGGAATTTTCAAGAGCTTTAAAAAGTTTCAAGGGATTTCAAAAGATTTCAGAGAATTTCAAATATTTTAGGGTAGTTTTACAAATTCCAAGGAATTTTTAAATTTTTTAAAAATTTAAGGGATTTCAAAAGATTTGAAATATTTTAGGGTACTTTGAAAAATTCCACGGAATGTTTAACAGGTATAAAACATTTCAAGGGATTTCAAAAGATTTCAAAGGATTTGAAATATTTTAGCGTACTTTAAAATATTTTAAGGTATTTCTAATTTGTATAAAAAATTTAAAGGGATTTCAAAGGGTTTTGAAATATTTTAGTAAATTTAAAAACATTCCAAGGAATTTCAAGAGCTTTAAAAAGTTTCAAGGGATTTTAAAAAATTCAGACAATTTCAAATATTTTAGGGTATTTTAACAAATTCCAAAGAATTTTGAACATTTTTTTTTTAAATCAAGGGATTTCAGAAGACTTTTAATATTTTAGGGTATTTAAAAAAATTCCACGGAATGTTTAACAGGTATACAAAATTTCAAGGGGTTTCAAAAGATTTGAAATATTTTAGCGTACTTTAAAATATTTAAAGGTAGTTCTAATTCATATAAAAAATGTAAAGGAATTTCAAAGGGTTTTGAAATATTTTAGTGAATTTAAAGACATTCCAAGGAATTTTCAAGAGTTTTAAAAAGTCTCCAGGTATTTCAAAAGATTTCAGAGAATTTCAAACATTTTATGGCATTTTTAAAAATTTCAATGAATTTTCAAGTTTTTAAAAAATTCAAGGGATTTCAACAGATTTCAAAGGATTTGAAATATCTTAGCGTATTTTAAAGGAGTTCAAGGAATTTGTTATTTATTTTTAACATCTGAAGTGATTTCAAAGGGTTTAGAATCATTTAATGTATTTTCAAAAATTCTAAAGTATTTTCAAGAGCTTTAAAAAGTTTCAAGAGATTTCAAAGTAGTTGAAATGTTTTAGGAAATTTTAAAAGATGCCAAGGAATTTTGAATTGATTTCATTAATTTAATGGGGTTATAAATAATTAAAAATATGTTAGGGTATTTTAAAGAATTTTTAAGAACTTTAAAAAATGTCAAGGACTTTGAAATTATTACAAAGGATTTACAATAATTCAGGGAATATAAAAAGAATCCAAAGAATTTTCACCAGCTTTGAAAACATTTAAGGGATTTCAAAAGATTTCAAATAATTTTAAATATTTTGGGGATGTTTTTTAAATTCAAATGATTTGAAATATTTTATGAATTTTAAAAGAATTCAAGTAATTTGAAAAATGATTTTTGTAATACAATGGGGTTTCAAAGAATTTTAAATATATTTTTTTTAATTTTAAGGAATTTCGAATAGATTTAAAACAATTCAAAGAATTTCAAAAGATGTCAAATATTTTAGAGTACTTTAAAAGATTTCAAGGATTGTTTTTTACTTATTTCAATTATTTTAATGGATTTCAAAGGGTTTGAAATATTTTAGGGTATTTCGAAAAATTCCAAAGTATTTTCAAGAGCTTCAAAAAGTATAAAGTTATTTCAAAGGAGTTGAATATAATATGTATATTGTACAAAAATATTATACACGATTATAATAATAATTCTGAAGTTAAGATATCAATTTTCATCAATTATCCAAAGTTCTTGCTTTTTTCTTTTCTATTATGTTATAAACAATAGATACTATGAAATACGAAAGTTTTGTATGGATATTAATTTTATATTTTATTCCGAAATTCCGCGAGACAAAAAAGAAACAATAATCGCACACGCATTTATCTTTTAGTAAAAAATTAATAAAATAGAGAAATAGCAAATAGAGAAAGAAGTAGGTTACTGCGCAGTAGTCGTCATACTCGTAATTTTAGAATACAGAGAACAAACGGACGTTCTTTTACAAAATTGACAAAATTTTCAAAGCTCAAATTATTTAAAAATTCAACTTATGTACTGTTATTCTAAAACATTTAACTAATAAAACATCATATTGTTTATACCTTTCCAACCATCGTGTCAGACACGGGAAGTGAAAAATGTGTCCACACGGTGTATTAAAAATATCTTCGGAAGGCAGCAATAATTCTCTGCATATAACACACACGATATTCATGTTTTTTAATAAAAAAGACTCAAATCTAATGATAAATACAATTTTCAAGACGTAAACAAAGTCAGGGTCGATTGAGTCATTTGAAGAAACACTATTTTTTTATTCCTTTCGGAACTCGTCACAAAGTCAAAGCTTAGTTCTCATATTACGAGATTTCCTTAATTTAGGATCTTAGTTACAATTCTGCATTTTCTGATATTATCACAATTGTTTTTTAAAGGAAATAGAAGGAGGACAAAGAGTCCGTCCAGCACGAGACTAACCACAAAACTGACCTAACATTCGGCGGCCATTTTGGTGGTGGCGCTACTCTCGCTTTGCGCGCCAAATTTTCAAATGATGAAGTCCCTCCTTGGATTGGATTTCAAAGAATTTATTCACAAGAATTAAGGGATTATGTAGGATCTCAAAGATTTTAACATATTTCGTGGTATCGTTAAAGATTTGAGAGAAGTTCAAAGATTTTGGGATATTTAAAAAATTCCAACGAATTTTCATTTAATTTCAATAATTTCAAGGGTTTTTAAAGCATTTTAAAGGTTTTAAAGTATCTTTAAAAATCACAAAGAATCTTGAAGGAAATTTTAAGGACTTCAAATTTTTTTTTAACATTTTGAATATTTTAAAGAATTTCTAAAAATTCCAAGGAATTTCCAATTAATTTCAAGGAATTTCAAAGAATTTTCAAGGTTTTAAAGTATCTTTAAAAATCACAAAGAATTTTGAAGAAAGTTTTAAGGGACTTCAAAAAATTTTTGAACATTCGAAATATTTTAGAGAATTTTTAAATATTTCAAGGAATCTTCAACAGCTTTAAGAAATATCAAGGGATTTCAAAATATTTCAAAGGATATGAAACATTTCAAAGGATTTGAAATATTTTAGGGAATTTAAAAATATTTTAAGGTATTTTTAAAAGATTTAAAAAATTCTAAGGGATTTTCAAGAATTTCAAATTTTTTATAGTATTTTTAAAAATTCTGATAAATTTTCAAAAGCTTCAAGGGATTTAAAAAGATTTGAAATATATTAAGGAATTTAAAAATAGTTCAACAAATTTTAAAATAATTTAAGTAAATTAATGTGGTTTCAAAGGATTAGAAATATTTTCTAATATTTGAATTCAACGGATTTCAAAAGATTTTAAAGCATTTAAAATAAATTTTAGGGAATTAAAAACAATTCCAAAATATTTTCAATAGATTAAAAAAATGCCAATGGATTTCAAAGAATTGTAAAGGTTTTAGAGTATCTTTAAAAATTCCAAAGTTTCAAGGGACTTCGAAATTTTTTAAACATTTAAAATATTTTAGGGAATTTTTAAAAATTCCAAGGAATCTTCAACAGCTTTAAGAAATATCAAAGGATTCCTAAATTTTTCAAAGAATATGAAATATTTCAAAGGATTTAAAATATTTTAGGGAATTTAAAAAGATTTAAAGGTATTTTTAAAAGATTGAAAAAATTCTAAGGGATTTGAAAGAATTTTAAAGGTTTCAAAGTATTTTTAAAAATTCTCAGGAATTTTCAAACGTTTCAAGGAATTTTAAAAGATTTCAAAGGATTTGAAATATTTTAGGAAATTTAAAAATACTTCAAGAAATTTCAAATTAATATAAGTAACTTAATATGGTTTCAAAGGATTAGAAATATTTTCTAATATTTAAATTCAACGGTTTTTAAGAGATTTTAAAGCATTTAAAATAAATTTTCGGGAATTAAAAAAAATTCCAAAATATTTTCAATAGATTAAAAAAATGCCAAGGGATTTCAAAGAATTTTAAAGGTTCTAAAAGATTACATAGAATTTGACATTTTTTAGGGAATTTAAAAATATTCCAAGGAATTTTCAATTAATTAATGTGATCAAATAGGGTTTCAAAGAATTATAAATATTTTATGATATTTAAAAACAAAACTAAGGCATTTTCTGGAATTTAAAAAAATTTCAAAGCATTTGAAATATTTTAGGGAATCTAAACAGATTCCAAGAAATTTTCAAGAGGTTAACAAAATTCCAAGGGATTTCAATGAATTTGAAAGGATTTTAAATATTTTAAGGAATTTAAATATATCTTGAAGATTTCTAAGTTAATTTAAATAATTTAGTGGGTTTTAAAAGTATTTGAAATATTTTAGGGAATTTAAAAAGATTCTAAGGTATTTTTAAAAGATTAGAAAAATTCCAAGAAATTTTTAAGAATTTTAAGGGTAATTAAATAGGGTTTCAAAGGATGAGAAATATTTTATGATATTTAAAAACAAATCCAAGGCATTTTCCAGAATTTTAAAAACTTTGAAGAGATTTCAAAAGATTTCAAAGCATTTGAAATATATTTTAGGGAATTTAAAATGATTCCAACATATTTTCAATAGATTAAAAAAATGCCAAGGGATTTCAATCAATTTGAAATATTTTGAGGAATTTAGAAATATCTGAAGGATTTCTAAATTAATTTAAGTAATTTAGTGGGGTTTGAAAGGATTTGAAATATTTTAGGATATTTAAAAGATATTAAAAAAAATTCCAACGCATTTTCAAGAGCTTTAAAAAGTTTCAAGGGATTCCAAAATATTTCAAATGTGTTGAAATATTTTGAGGAATTTGAAAAGATTACAAAATATTTTCAATAGATTAAAAAAATGCCAAGGGATTTCAAAGAATTTTAAAGTATTTTTAAAAATTCTGAGGAATTTTTAAAAGCTTTCGAAAGTATCAGAGGATTTTAGAAGATTTCAAAAGATTTGAAATTTTTAGGGAATTTAAAAATGGTTCAAGAAATTTTTGATGAATTTAAGTAAATTATTGTGGTATCAAAAGATTAGAAATATTTTCTAATATTTAAAAAATGCCAAAGATTTGTCAAGAGCTTTAAAAAGTTTCAAGGGATTTCAAAAAATTTCAAAGCACTCGAAATATTTCAGGGAATTTAAAGAGATTCCAAGATATTTTCAAGAGTTTAAAAAAATGCCAAGGGATTTCAATTAATTTTAAAGGATTTTAAATATTTCAATGAATTTAAAAATATCTTGAAGATTTCTAACTTAATTCAAGTAATTTAGTGGGTTTTGAAAGGATTTGAAATATTTTAGAATATTTAAAAGATATTTTAAAAAATTCCAAGGTATTTTTAAGAGCTTTAAAAAGTTTAAAGGGATTTCAAAAGATTACAAAGCATTTGAAATATATTTTAGGAAATTTAAAAATATTCCAAGATATTTTCAATAGATTAGAAAAATTTCAAGGGATTTCAAAGAATTTTAAATGTTTTAAAGTATCTTTAAAAATTCCAAAGAATTTTGAAGGAATTTTTAAGGGACTTCTAAACATTTTTAAACATTTGAAATATTTTAGGGAATTTTTTTAAATTCCAAGAAATTTTCAACAGCTTTAAGAAATATCAAGGGATTTCAAAATATTTCAAAGGATTTGATATATTTTAGGAAATTTAAAAAGATTCTAAGGTATTTCTAATAGATTAAAAAAAATTCAAGGGATTTTGAAGAATTTTAAAGATTATAAAGTATTTTCGAAAATTCTGAGGAATTTCCAAAGGCTTTCAAAAGTTTGAAGGGGTTTTAAAAAATTTCGAAGAATTTGAAATAGTTTAGGGAATTTAAAAATAGTTCAAGAAATTTTATTCTGGTTTTAAAGGATCAGAAATATTTTCTGATATTTACAAAATTCCAAGACATTTTCAACAGCTTTAAAAAGTTTAAAGGGATTTCAAAAGATTTCAAAGGTTTCAGAGTATCTTTAAAAATTCCAAAGAATTTTGAAGGAAGTTTTATTGGACTTCAAAACATTTTTAAACATTTTAAATATTTTAGGAATTTAAAAAGATTTAAAGGTATTTTCAAAAGATTGAAAAAATTCTAAGGGATTTCAAAGAATTTTAAAGGTTTTACAGTATTTTTAAAAATTCTGAGGAATTTTCAAAAGCTTTCAAAGTTGCAATGGATTTTAAAAGATTTTAAAGCATTTGAAATACTTTAGGGAATTTAAACAGATTCCAAGATATTTTCAATAGATTGAAAAAATGCCAAGCGATTTCAAAGAATTTAAAAGGTTTCAGAGTATCTTTAAAATTCCCAAAGAATTTTGAAGGAAGTTTTAAGCAAATTCAAAACATTTTTAAACATTTGAAATATTCTAGGGAATTTTTTTAAATTCCAAGAAATCTTCAAAAGCTTTAAGAAATATCAAGGAATTTCTAAATATTTCAAAGGATTTGAAATATTTTAGGGAATTTAAAAAAAAATCTAAGGTATTTTCAATAGATTAAAAAGATTTCAAGCGATTTCAAAGAATTTTAAAGGTTTTAAAGTATTTTTAAAAATTCTCAGGAATTTTCAAAAGTTTCAAGGGATTTTAAAAGATTTCAAAGGATTTGAAATATTTTGGGAAATTTTAAAAATAGTTTAAGAAATTTTTAATTAATATAAGTAAATTAATGTGGTTTCAAAGGATTAGACATATTTTCTAATATTCAAATTCTAGGAATTTCAAAAGATTTCAAAGCATCTAAAATATATTTTAGGGAATTTAAAAAGATTCCAAGATATTTTCAATAGATTAAAAAAATGCCAATGAATTTCAAAGAATTTTAAAGGTTTCAGAGTATCTTTAAGATTCCCAAAGAATTTTGAAGGAAGTTTTGAGGGAATTCAAAACATTTTTAAACGTTTGAAATATTTTAGGAAGTTTTTTTAAATTCCAAGGAATCTTCCACAGCTTTAAGAAATATCAAGGGATTTCAAAATATTTCAAAGGATATCAAATATTTCAAAAAATTTGAAATATTTTAGGGAATTTAAAAAGATTGTAAGACATTTTTAAAAAATTAAAAAAATTTCAAGGGATTTTTATGAATTTTAAAGGTTTTAAAGGTTTTGAAGTATTTTTAAAAATTCTGAGGAATTTTCAAAAGCTTTCAAAGTTGCAAGGGATTTTAAAAGATTTTAAAGCATTTGAAATACTTTAGGGAATTTAAAAAGATTCCAAGATATTTTCAATAGATTCAAAAAATGCCAATGAATTTCAAAGAATTTTAAAGGTTTTAGAGTATCTTTAGAAATTCCAACGAATTTTGAAGGAAGTTTTAAAGGACTACCAAATTTTTTTAAACATTTGAAATATTTTAAGAAATTTTTAAAAATTCCAAGGAATCTGCAACAGCTTCAAGAAATATCAAGGGATTTCAAAATCTTTCAAAGGATATGAAATATTTCAAAGAAATATTTAAAGTATTTTTAAAAATTCTGAGGATTTTCCAAAAGCTTTCAAAAGTTTCAAGGGATTTTAAAATATTTCAAAGGATTTGAAATATTTTAGGGTATTTAAAAATAGTTCAAGAAATTTTAAAATAATTTAAGTAAATTATTGTGGTTTCGAAGGATCAGGAATATTTTCTAATATTTAAAAAATGTCAAAGCTTTTCCAAGAGGTTTAAAAAGCTTCAAGGAATTTCGAAAGATTTTTAAGCATTTTAAATTTTTTAGAGAATTTAAAAATATTCCAAGGAATTTTCAATTGATTATTGTAATTTAATAGGGTTTTAAAGGATAAGAAATATTTTATGATATTTAAAAACAAATCCAAGGCATTTTCTGGAATTTTAAAGTTTCAAATCATATGAAATATTTGAGGGAATTTAAAAAGATTCCAAGAAATTTTCAAGAGGTTAAAAAAATGCCAAGGGATTTCAAAGAATTTTAAAGGATTTTAAATATTTTAAGGAATTTAAAAATATCTTAAGGATTTCTGAATTAATTTAATTGATTTCGTGGGTTTTGAAAGAATTTGAAACATTTTAGGGTATCTTAAACAACTTCAAGTAATGTTCAACAGCTTTTAAAAATATCAAGGGGTTTCAAAATATTCCAAAGGATTTGAAGTATTTCAGGAAATTTTAAAAGATTCTAAGGTATTTTTAATATATTAAAAAAATTCCAAGAGATTTTAAAGAATTTTAAAGGTTTTAAAGTTTTTTTTTTAATTCTAAGGAATTTCCAAAAACTTTCAAAAGTTTAAAGGGATTTTAAAAAATTTCAAAGAATTTGAAATATTTTAGGGAATTTAAAAATAGTTCAAGAAATTTTCAAAAGATTAAAAAAATGACAAGGGATTTCAAAGAATTTTAAAGGATTTCAAATATTTCAAGGAATTTAAAAATATCTTAAGGATTTCTAAATAAATTTAAGTAATTCAGTGGGTTTTGAAAGGACTTGAAATATTTTAGGATATTGAAAAGATATTTAAAAAAATTTCAAGGCATTTTCGAGAGCTTTAAAAAGTTTCAAGGGATTTTAAAAGATTTTAAAGCATTTGAAATATATTTTAGGGAATTTAAAAAGATTGAAAGATATTTTCAATAGATTAAAAAAATGACAAGGGATTTCAAAGAATTTTAATGGTTTTAGAGTATCTTTACAAATTCCAAAGAATTTTGAAGGAAGTTTTAAGGGACTTTCAAATTTCCTTAAACATTTGAAATATTAAAAAAAAATTTAATTCCGAGGAATCTCCAACAGCTTTAAGAAATATCAAGGGATTTCAAAATATTTCAAATGATATGAAATATTTCAAAATATTTGAAAGGATTTGATTTGAAATATTTTAGGAAATTTAAAAAGATTCTAAAGTATTTTAAATAGATTAAAAAAATTGCAAGGGATTTTGGAGAATTTAAAAGATTTTAAAGTATTTGAAAAAATTCTGAGGAATTTCCAAAAGCTTTCAAAAGTTTCAAGGGATTCTAAAAGATTTCAAAGGATTTGAAATATTTTAAGGAATTTAAAAAGATTCCAAGGAACTTTAAATTGTTTTCTGCAATTTAATGGTATTTTAAAGAATTTGAAATATGTTAGGGTATTTTAAACAACTTCAAGTAATTTTCAACAACTTAAAAAAAATTTAAAAGGATTTCGAAATATTTCAAAGGATATGAAATATTTCAAAGGATTCGAAATATTTTAAAGAATTTAAAAAGATTCCAAGAAATTTTTAGGAGATTAAAAAAATTCTAAGGGATTTCAAACAAATTGGAAAGGATTTTAAATATTTTAAGGAATTTAAAAATATCTTAAGGGTTTCTAAATTCATTTTAATAATTTAGTGGGTTTTGAAAGGATTTGAAATATTTTAGGATATTTAAAAGATATTTTAAAAAAATCCAAGGTATTTTCAAGAGCTTTAAAAAGCTTCAAGGGATTTCAAAAGATTTCAAAGCATTTGAAATTTAGGGAATTTAAAAAGATTTCAAGATATTTTTAATATATTAAAAAAATTCCATGGGATTTCAAAGAATTTTAAATGTTTTAAAGTATCTTTAAAAATTCCAAAGAATTTTGAAGGAAGTTTTAAGGGACATCAAAACATTTTTAAACATTTAAAATATTTTAGAAAATTTTTTAAAATTCCAAGGAATATTCCACAGCTTTGAGAAATATCAAGGGATTTTAAAATATTTGAAAGGATATGAAATATTTCAAAATATTTCATATGATATGAAATATTTCAAAGGATTTGAAATATTTTTAGGAAATTTAAGAAGATTCTAAGGTATTTTCAATAGATTAAAAAAATTCCAAGGGATTTTAAAGAATTTTAAAGATTTCAAAGTATTTTTAAAAATTCTGAGGAATTGCCACAAGCTTTCAAAAGTTTCAAGGGATTTTAAAAGATTTCAAAGGATTTGAAATATTTTAGGGAATTTAAAAATAGTTCATGAAATTTTTAATTAATTTAAGTAAATGATTGTGGTTTCAAAGGATCAGAAATATTTTTTGATATTTAAAAAATGCCAAAGCTTTTTCAAGAGCTTTAAAAAGTTTCAAGGGATTTCAAAAGATTTCAAAGCATTTGAAATATATTTTAGGTAATTTCAAAAGATTCCAAGATATTTTCAAGAGGTTAAAAAACTGCCCAGGGATTTCAAAGAATTTAAAATATCTTAGGGCATTTTGAAAGATTTCAAGTGATTTGAAATTTTTTTCTGTAATATAATGGAATTTTGAAGAATTTGAAATATATTGGGGTATTTCAAACTGCTTCAAGTAATTTTCTACAAATTTAAAAAAATTCCAAAGGATTTCGAAATATTTCAAAGGATTCGAAATATTGTAAGGAATTTCAAAAGATTCCAAGATATTTTCGAAAGATGAAAAAAATGTCAAGGGATTTCAAAGACTTTTAAAGGTTCTAAAACATTTCAAAGGACTTAAAATTTGTTAGAAATTCTAAAAATATTTCAAGGAATTTTCAAATAATTAAAGTAATTTAAAAGGGTTTCAAAGGATTATAAATACTTTAAGATATTTAAAAAAAATCCAAGGCATTTTCTAGAATTTTAAAAAAGTTCGAGAGATTTCAAAAGATTTCAAAGCATTTGAAATATTTTAGGTAATTTTATAAGATTCCAAGGAATTTGAAATTGTTTTCTGTAATTTAATGGAATTTTAAAGAATTCGAAATATGTTAAGGTATTTTCAACGAATTTAAAGGATATTAAATATTTCTAAGGATTTGAAATATTTTAGGAAATTTAAAAATATTCTAATGTATTTTAAACAGATTACAAACATTCCAAGGGATTTTAAGGAATTTTAAAGGTTTTAAAGTATTTTTAAAAATTCTGAGGAATTTCCAAAAGATTTCAAAGGTTTCGAGGGATTTTAAAAGATGTTAAAGGATTAGAAATATTTTATTGAATTTAAAAATATTCCAAGGAATTTTTAATAAATTAAAGTAATTTAATAGGGTCTCAAAGGATTACAAATATTTTATGATATTTAAAAACAAATGCAAGGCATTTTCTAGAATTTTAGAAAGTTTCAAGGGATTTCAAAAGATTCCAAAGTATTTGAAATATTTTAGGGAATTTAAAAAGATTCCAAGATATTTTCAAGAGGTTAAAAATGTGCCAAGGGATTTCAAAGAATTTTAAAGTATTTCAAATATTTTAAGGAATTTAAAAATATCTTAAGGATTTCTAAATTAATTCAAGTAATTTAGTTGGCTTTAAAATATTTTTGGATATTTAAAAGATATTAAAAAAAATTCAAGGCATTTTCAAGAGTTTTAAAAGTTTCAAGGGATTTCAAAAGATTTCAAAGCATTTTAAATATATTTCAGGGAATTTGAAAAGATTCCAAGATATTTTCAAGAGATAAAAAAATGCCAAGGGATTTCAAAGAATTTTAAAGGTTTTAGAGTATTTTTAAAAATTCCAAAGAATTTTGAAGGAAGTATTAAGGGACTTCCAATTTTTTCTGAACATTTGAAATATTGTAAGAAATTTTTAAAAATTCCAAGGAATCTGCAACAGCTTTATGAAATTGCAAGGAATTTCAAAAAATTGCAAAGGATTTGAAATATTTTAGGAAATTTCAAAAGATTCCAAGTAATTTGAAATTGATTTCTGTAATTTAATGAGTTTTCAAAGGATCTGAAAAATGTTACATTATTTTTAAAAATGTCAAAGGATCAATGCAATTTTAAAACTTAGTATTATTTATTTATTTACAATATTTACATGTTTATATTTACATTTGCAGAAAAGCTTACATCAATTTACATTATAGAGAGAAAAATGTATGTACCCAATTAAACTAAAAGATATTTTATTCCTAATATAACGAGCATAATTCATATAATAAATAAAATTTACAATATATATTATACATGAGATAGATAGATATGATTGTAGATAATAAATTATAATCTAGAAAAAACAATAGAAAACTGTGAAGCAAAAATTGCTGTTTGCAATTATACCATTTTCTTTGATATCTAAATGCAGGACGAAACAATATTTATAACAGATAAAAATAGATAAAGTAAATGAAAATTCCACTATTGAAATTTTCTATAATAATATTTACAAATAATATTCAGATTAACATTTTTTTAAATCTAAAATATTTTAAAAATTTCTCGAGGACAATTACAATGAAATATTTCCCGAAACTTTAGCTATAAAATAATTACAATTTATTTCAACAATTTTCTATTATTTTCAAACTACAGAAAAGTGTCATTTGTGTTTTAATTTGAAAAAATGATAGATCAAATTTTTTTAAATAATAGCAATTGAATAATAAGTATATAATCATAAGATATAGTTAAATGACAGATACAGACATCTCATTTAAATATCTTTCTTTTTAATTTATAGTTTTTCAGGAGGAAAATGACCCTTTCTTATTTCAGTTTTGGTCCGCGAATTTAGATAAAAAACTTTTTTTCAAACAAATAAAGTATAAGTATATAAAATTGACTAACATATTGGATAGATAAATTTTCATATACATATCATTTAGGTACATATTATTTAATACCTATTACAATTCAATTTTATACACATTTTTGAAAATAACTTTTTTTTTATTTCAATTTTTGAAAATAACGGAACCCTGTACTAGTATTTTTCCTAATTGTCATATTTAAAAAAAGGAAAAAAATTACATTAGGCCAATAACCCTTAATTATTCCTTAGTAATTCAGAAAAAAATTTCTCTGAAACGATGTAATATATATAAAATAAAAAATAATTTAATTTTTTATCAGGGTGGCAGCAGGTCAGGAAAAACCTGGAAATCAGGGAAAAGTCAGACTTTCTGAAAAATATTTCAAATCAAAGGATTTAAAATATTTTGGGATATTTTGAAAGATTTCAGGAAAAATCAGATTTCACGTGATTTGACGGGATTGTATAATATTTTAATGGATTTCAAAAAATTTATTCACAAGAATTAAGGGGTTTCGTAGGATTTCTAAGATTTTCAAATATTTAAAGGTATATTATCAAAGATTACAAAAAAGTTGAAAGATTTTAGGATATTTCAAAAGATTCCCAGGAATTTTCAATTGATTTCAATAATTTGAAGGCATTTCCAAAAATTTCAGATTTTTTAAGGTATTTTCAAAGATTAGAATGGATTATAATTATTTTAGGATATTTCGAAAAATTCCAAGACATTTACAAGAGCTTTCATGAGCTTTAACGAAATTTCGGTACGAATAGTCGGATTTTTTCGCAACACGCAGACATTTCGTATAAGATTCCAAAGTATGTTCGAGAGATTCAAAAAATTTCAAGGATTTTTAAAGAATATCAAGAGTTTTAGCGTATTTTTAAATATTCAAAGGAATTTTTTATAGCTAACAAAAATTTCAAGCGATTTTAAATAATTTCGAAGGATTTTAAACATTTTTGGGTATTTTACAGAATTCCAAGAAATTTTCAACAGCTTTAAAAAAAATGCAAGGGATTTCAAAGGTTTTGAGTGGATTTAAAATATTTTAAAGAATTTTAATAATTTTCAATCATTTCAAGGGGTTTAAAAGAATTTTAAATATTTTACAGTATTTTTAAAAATTCCAGGGAATTTTCAACAGCTTTAAAAGATGTCAAGGGATTTCAAAAGATTTCGAAGGATTTGAAATATGTTATGGTATTTTGAAAAATCTCAAGGAATTTTCAACAGCTTTAAAAATTTAGAGGGAATCCAAAATATTGCAAAGGATTTGAAATATTTGAGGGGATTTAAAAAGATTTCAAAGAATGTTTGAAAACTTTTAAAAGTTTTAAAGGATTTTAAACATTTTAGGTCATTTCACAAAATTTCAATGAATTTTTGAGTGGCTTCAAACAAATTTAAGGGATTTCATAAAATTAAAAACAAATGTAAGGAATTTTCAACTGCTTAAAAAAATTTCGAGGGATTTCAAAATATTTCAAAGTATTTCAAATATTTTAGGGTATTTAAAAATATATCAAGGAATTTTTAAAAACTTTAAAAAGTTTCAAGGGATCTCAAAAGATTTCAAAAGATCCTAAATATTTTAGTATATTTTTAAAAATTCCAAGGAATTTTTTAATAGCTTCAAACAAATTCAAGGGATTTCAAATGATTTCAAAAATTTCAAAGTAATTCAAATAATTTAGCGTACTTTAAAAGATATCAAGGTATTTTTATTTATTTCAATAATCCGACGGGATATCAAAGGGTTTGAAATATTTTAGGGTATATATAAAAAGATTCCAAAGTATTTTTAAGGGTTTTAAAAAGTTTCAAAGGATTTCAAAAGATTTGGAATATTTTAGGGAATTTAAAAGAATTTCAAGGAATTTCCAAGAGTTTTAAAAAGTTTGAGGGTATTTCACATGATTTTAAAGGATTCTAAATATTTTAGGGTATTTTTCAAAATTCTAAGACATTTTTCAATGGCTTAAAAAAAATTCAAGTGGTTTCAAAAGATTTCAAAAGGTTGTAAAGGATTTTAAATAATTTAACGTATTTTCGAAGATTTAAAGGAATCTTATATTTATTTAAATAATTTGAAGGGATTTCAGAGGGTTTAAAACATTTTAGGGTATTTTTAAATATTCCAAAGTATTACAATGTTTCAAGGGATTTCAAAGGATTTGAAATATTTTAGGGAATTTAAAAAGATTCCACGGAATCTTCAATCGCTTTTAGTAATTTAATAGGTTTTCGAAGGATTTGAAATATTTTAGGGTTTTTAAATAAATTCCAAGGCATATTTAAATGATTTCAATAATTTGAAAAAAATTAGGGTCAAGGGATTTCCAAGAATTTTAATCATTTTAATAATTGGAAGAGAATTTCAAATATTTTGTCGAATTAATTTGAATTCTTTTAGAATTCACCATGAAGTCGTATTAATTTACCCTGAATTTGTTTAAATTCTTCTGATTTCTATGAAATTTGTTTAATTTACTTGAGTTCTTCTAAATTCACTCGATTCTACTCAATTTAATGGATCAATGAATTTTTGTTTTATTAATCTTGCAGTCTGGGCATCTAATATAAATTTTTTAATTCCCTTCAATTTTTTCGAAACTCATTGCAAATTTACTGCATTTAATGAATTTTTTCATATTTTATGAAATGTTTTCAATTCAGTTGAATTTCTATGAATTTCATTGAATTCTTCTCATTCCCCTTAAATTCCCCTAAATTCAGTGAAATTTTACTGAAAATAATGCCATTTTTCCCAATTCATTTGAATTCTTTTGAATTTACTTAAATTGTTTCGAATTCTTATGAATTGAATTCTTTTGAATTCGTTTATATTCAAAATAGCATTAGTCACATTATTAATACACAAATTAATTTAATTAATTAGTCACTTTTGGCCACTTGATAAAATAAAATAAAAAGTCAGGGAAAAATCAGGGCATTTTGAAAATGAAGTTTTTCCGCCACCCTGTTTATTTAAAATAATAAGAAAGAAAAGTTGTTCTAAAAAATTAGTTACAAAAAAGGGTTCCATAGCCTATTAGGACATTACTTAAGTCATTCAAATTTTTCTCTTCCCCTATCATCCTCTATCCGATCGTATCTCATCCTATCCTATTTTATCATGCCCACACCTACTTCCCCTCCCTACCCATTTACTATTTCTCCTACACTATTCTCCTCCTTACTGCTGTCCCCCTTCTTCACACTCCCACCCCTTCTTCTCCTACCCGCATTCACCATTCTCCACTCCTAATCCTCCCTACTCCATCTTCCCCTCCCCACACTTCCTTCTTATACTTCTCCGCTCATCCCCTAATTTACCTAATTCACTCTTCATACTTCCTCATCTCAACTTCCCCTCCTCACTTTATTCTTCCTTTACCTCCTTTCCCCCCCATAATTCTCATCCCTAAGCCTACCCATCACTTCCCCTTCCTGTACTCTCCAACAACCCTTCATAGCTCAACTCCCTTGTCTGATGGTATCCAATCAATCCAATCCAAATTTTACCATACCTTTAGCTACTTCACTACCCTCCTCCTTACTGCTATTTCCCTACTTCGCACTACCTCTCCTTCTTATCCAACCCGTATTGACCATTCTCCACTTATACTCCTTCGTACTCCCTCTTCCCCTCTCCACACTTACCGCTTCTACTTCTCCTCTCATCCCCTCTCGACACTTCCACATCCAAACTTCCCCTCCCTCCCCCTTATCATGCTTCGCATTACTAAGTCGACCCAGTTCCCCTTCCTTTACTCCCACCTCTTCATCACTTCCCTCTCCTACTTCCTCTACTGCAACGGACGGACACTTGACCGAAACTATAAAGGTTTCTGCTCGGGGCTACAACACCCTAAAATTATTAAAAATCTACAACTTGGTATTAGATTGTTGCTCACGAGGTGAATCCTCATCAATGCTTTCCTCTCTCCGAGGAGCACAACCACAATTTTTAAAACCAGATAAAGCTAAATTATTTTCCGAATTACTCAAGTTCAACGAGTTCTTCGAGACGGCAACAAGCTTTTCTACAGAAGGAACGCTATCTACAGTTCTTCTTCTAGAATTATTTTTCCCCTCGCTTTTATTTCCACTTGGTTTCCAACGAACTCCTTTTTTCCACCTTCCACTTTCCGAAGATTTCCTTCTATGAGTGGATAATTTAGGATAACTATGTAGTCTTCTCCTAGGAAGATCAGGACATGTCACACCGGATGGAATTCCACTTTCCAGATGTTGACAAATTTTTTCATGACGACACTCAAATTGACACAGATCGTAATTAACCTCCCGAGAATGAACATGATTGCAATTGCAAGATCTTGGCGATGATGATGAATCAGAAAGTCTTTCTTGAGAAAAAGCAGAATTGATGATTCCTTGCTGAAGTGATAAATCATCATCATCATCATTATCATCATCATCTTCAACTCCTGGAACATCAGATGCTCTTCGAATATCTATAACTGGTATATTAAAAGATTCTGCTCTTCTAACGGTTGAATCCCTTTCAGATTTTTTGGAAAGTGTATCTGCTTTTTGACGATCTGGAAGACGTACAAGGTTTGTGGCACTTGGCCAAGGCTCGATGTTCACTTTTGATGATTTGGTGAGAGCGAGAAATGGTTTTCGCATTTGATCGAGACGAGGTGTGGATAATTTTGTTTTTGAGAATTTTTTCATTGCTTCCATTAAGGTTCTGGTTCTTCGCCTTTCTGTTGAGGGATCGATGGTCGTTTCCAGAATATCCAGTGGAACAATCGTTTCAGAACCTTTTCGAACCACATTCGGACTGTCTGCAGGGGAACCACTGATCTGGCTGAAACAAACGTTCCTAAGTTAATACATTTGATTTGGGAAATCATTTTCATAAGAAAGGATTAAAACTCGTGGTTCGAAAAATATGAAATTATTTTGAAAATTACTAAAAAAAACACTAGGGTGATCCAAAAATACATTGGATTCTTTTTTTTTAATTTTCGTGCATATCGCCCTCATATTTGTTTGAATCCACACAAAAATAAATGCATTAAAAAAAATTATATTTAGAGATTCCGCAAGCCCCATGAAGTCTAACACGCATTTCCCATAAGAAAAACAAGACTTTTTTGTAAATTTTATTCAGAGTCGTCAATATTAGGTAAACCGAGCTTAAACTGAACAACTATTTTCACAATTATCTATATAAAACAAATAAATTCAATTTTATTCACTTTTCAACAATAAAAATTGAAATGTTCAATTTTCTTCAGTTTTTGACAGTTAAATTTCAAAGATGAATAGTAAGCCGTTGAAAATTGAAGAAAATTGAATTTTCAACAGTTTAAAATTCAATGTTCTTTTATTTTCAACTGTTGAAAAATTAATTTTCACTTTTTCCTTATTGTCAACTGTTAAAAATTCAATTTTCAATTTTCTGCAGTTTTTAACTGTTGAAAAGCCCATTTAAAATTTCCTTCAATTGTCCATTTTTTTAATTTTCAACTTTTAAAAATTTTATCTTCAATTTAATTTGATTTTGAACAGTTGAAAATGGAATTTCCAATTTTCTTCATTTTACAACAGTTAAAATTTCAAATGTTGAATTGAAACCTGTTGAAAATTCAATTTTCAATTTTATTCAATATTCAACAATAAAAATTGAAATGTTCAATTTTCTTTAGTTTTTGACAGTTGAATTTTAAAAGATGAATTGTAATCCGTTGAAAATTGAAAAAACTGAATTTTCACCAGCTGAAAATTCAATTTTTTTTATATGCTGAAAAATTATTAATTTAATATTATTATTATTATTAATATTCATTTTATTATTAGTTTTTAATATTGTTGAAAAATTAATTTTCACTTTCTCCTGATTTCCAACTGTTCAAAATTCAATTTTAAATTTTATACAGTTTTCAACTGTTGAAAAGCCCATTAAAAATTTTCTTCAATTGTCCATTTTTTTAATTTTCAACTTTTAAAAATTCCATCTTCAATTTTATTTAATTTTGAACAGTAGAAAATGGAATTTTCTTCATTTTGCAACAGTCAAATTTTCAAAAGTTAAATTGTAAACTGTTAAAAATTTAATTTTCACTTTTCTTTAATGTTCAACGGTTGAAAACTCGATTTTCAGTTTTATTCCATTTTCAATTATCATTACTTTTAAACAGTTAAAAATTCAATTTTCTTTAATTTTAAATTGTTGAAAAGACAATTTTTTGGGTTTTTAACTGTTGATGATTCAAAATTCAATTTTCTTAATAACCCAACTGTTGAAAATTCAATTTCCAATTTTATTCAATTTTCAACAGTAGAAAATGGAATGTTCTTCAGTTTTCGACAGTTGAATTTTAAAAGTTGAATTGTAAGCCGTTGAAAATGGAATAAAATTGAATTTTCAACAGTTGAAAATTCAATTTTCAATTTTATTCAATTTTCCACAGTAAAAATGGGAATTTTCAATTTTCCTCAGTTTTTGACAGCTGAATTTTAAAGGTTGAATTGTAAGCCGTTGAAAATTGAAGAAAATTGAATTTTCTACAGTTGAAAATTCAACTGTTAAAAATTCAATTTTCAATTTTCTATAGTTTTAAATTGTTGAAAGTCCATTTAAAATTTTCTTCAATCGTCCATTTTTTTTATTTTTAACTCTTAAAAATTCCATCTTCATTTTTATTAATTTTGAACAGTTTGAAATGGAATTGACAATTTTCTTCATTTTGCAACAGCTAAATTTTCAAAAGTTAAATTGTGAACTGTTAAAAATTTAATTTTCACTTTAATTAATGTTCAACTCTTGAAAATTCAATTTTTAATTGTATTCAATTTTCAACAGTAGAAAACGGAATTTTCAATTTTCTTCAGTTTCCGAAAGTTCAATTTCAAAAGTTGAATTGAAAGCCGTGAAAAATTGAAAAAAAAATTTAATTTTAACAGTTGAAAATAAAATTTTCAATTTTAATCAATTTTCAACAGTATAAAATGGAATTTTCTTCAGTTTTCGACAGATGAGTTTTAAAAGTCGAATAATTTTAAACTGTTGTAATTTTCACTTTTCCCTCATTTTCAACTGTTAAAAATTCAATTTTATTTCGTTTTTAACTGATGAAAATCCAATTTTCAATTTTCTTCAATTGTACATTTACTTTAAAGTTCAACTTTTAAAAATTCCATTTTCAATTTTATTCAAATTTCAACAGTAAAAATGGAAATTTTCAATTTTCTTCAGTTTTTAACAGTTGAATTTTAAAAGTGGAATCATAAGCCGTTGAAAATTGAAAAAAAATTAATTTTCAGCAGTTGAAAATTCAACTGTTAAAAATTCAATATTCAATTTTCTATAGTTTTCAACTGTTGAAAAGCCCATTAACCATTTTTTTCAATAGTCCATTTTTTTATTTTCAACTTTTAAAAATTCCACCTTCAATTTTATTTAATTTTGAACAGCTGAAAATGGAGTTTTCAATTTTCTTCATTTCGCAACAGTTAAATTTTCAAAAGCTTAATTGTAAACTGTTACAAATTTAATTTTCACTTTTATTCAATGCTCAACGGTTGAAAATTCGATTTTCGGTTTTATTCCATTTTTAATTATCTTTATTTTTAAACAGTTGAAAATTTAATTTTCATTAATTTTAAATTGTTGAAAAGTCCATTTTCTTTAGTTTTTAACAGTTGATTATTCACATTTCAATTTTCTTTAATATTCAACTATTGAAAATTCAATTTTCAATATTATTCCATTTTCAACAGTAGAGAATGGAATTTTTTTCAGTTTTCGATAGTTGAATTGTAAGCCGTTTTAAATTAAAGAAAATTGAATTTCCAACAGTTACAAATTCAATTGTCTTCAACTTCAAATGGTTGAAAAGGCAATTTTCTTTATTTTTTAACTGTTGATAATTCAAAATTCAATTTTCTTTAATATTCAACTGTTGAAAATTCAATTTTCAATTTTATTCAATTTTCAACAGTAGAAAATGGAGTTATCTTCAGTTTTCGATAGTTGAATTTCAAAATTTGAATTGTAAGCCGTTTAAAATTGAAGAAAATTGAATTGTCAACAGTTAAAAATTCAATTTTCAATTTTATTCAATTTTAAACAGTAAAGATTAGAATTGTTAATTTTCCTTAGTTTTTGACAGTTGAATTTTAAAGGTTGAATTGTAAGCCGTTGAAAATTGAAGCAAATTGAATTTGTGAAGGTTTAAAAATTCAATTTTCAATTTTCTATAGTTTTGAACTGTAGGAAGCCCATGTTAAATTTTCTTCAATTGTCAATTTTTTTTTATTTTCAACTTTTGAAAATTTAATCTTCAATTTGATTTAATTTTGAACAGTTGAGAATGAACTTTTCATTTTTCTTTATTTTGCAACAGTTAAATTTTCAAAAGTTTAATTGTAAACTGTTACAAATTTAATTTTCACTTTTCTTTAATTTTCAACGGTTGAAAATTCGATTTTCAGTTTTATTCCATTTTTAATTATCTTTACTTTTAAACAGTTGGAAATTCAATTTTTATTATTTTAAATGGTTGAAAAGTCAATTTTTTTATTTTTCAACTGTTGATAATTCAAAATCCAATTTTCTTTAATATTCAACTGTTGAAAATTCAATTTGGAATTTTATTCAAATTTCAACAATAAAAAATGGAATTTTCAATTTTCTTCAGTTTTCGACAGTTGAATTTTAAAAGTTGAATTGTAAGCCGTTGAAAATTTAATTTTCAACAGTTGAAAATTTAATTTTTAACAGTTGAAAATTCAATTTTCAACGGTAGAAAATGGAATTCTCCTCAGTTTTCGACATTTGAATTGTAAGCCGTTTCAAATTGAAGCAAATTAAATTTCCAACAGTTACAAATTCAATTTTCTTTAATCTCAAATTGTTGAAAATTTAATTTTTACTTTTCCGTCATTTTCAACTGATAAAAATTCAATTTCATTAATTTTCAATTTTCTTCAAATGTCCATTTTCTTTAGTGTTCAACTTAAAAAAATTCCATTTTCAATTTTATTTAATTTTCAACAGTTGAAAATGGACTTTCAATTTTCTCCATTTTGCAACAGCTTTTCAAACGTTAGATTGTAAACTGTTAAAAATTCAATTTTCACTTTTCGTTAATGTTCAACTGTTGAAAATTCTATTTTAAATTTTATTCCATTTTCAATTTTATTTAGTTTTAAACAGTTAAAAATGCAGTATTCCTTAATTTTAAATTGTTGAAAGGTTCATTTTCAATTTTCTTTAGTTTTCAACTGTTGATGATTTAAAATTCGATTTTCTTTAATATTTAACAGTTGAAAATTCAATTTTCAATTTTCTTCAATTTTCAGCTGTTGAAAATTAGATTTTTTTCCGACGAAGAACACTAAAGTAATCCAAAATTGTTCAAAAATTCTAAATTTTGTTTTAATAATAATAATTTTAGTTTGAAAATACTAATTTTCGATGTAAAGCGCTTATTTCAATTCTAAAGGTTTTTTAATCAAAATTTTAATTTTTGACGAAAAACAGTTACAAAATCCAAAATTGTTGAAGCTTGTAAATTCAATTATTATAGACAAAAAACATTTAATTTTGTTAAATTTATTTCTAAATTTTTGTAAAAATGATTGATATAAGAGACAATTTTAATTGTTAATGATTTTTTAATATTAGGAAATAATTCTGTTCTTAACATTTTTATTCTGAAAAATTAAATTTAATAGAAAATTTAAAAACATTTCAAAAGATTTCCAAAGTTTTAAAAAAAGAATCGGAAAGTTTTCAAGGCAATTTTTTTTAATTTGGAGAATTAAAAAAAAAATTAGAGAAAAAACTTGATAATTTTAAACAATATTTAGAAGTTTGAGGAGTTTTGAAAAGATTGAAAAATAATGTTGAACTTGTAAAGATTTCAACTTATTTTTAGTGTCGATTTTTGAAGATTACGAAAAAAGCTTTTTAAAAATGTTGAAGTATTTCAAGAGAATAACAAATTTTTCTTAAGATTAGAGTAGAGGATTTTTAAGAAAAATGTTAAAAAGCTTAACAATTTTTCAAAAATCGAGTAAGTTTAAAGAATATTTAGAGGTTTTAGAAAGGCAGAAAAATAATTTAGAACTTGAAAAGATTTCAAAAAATTGAAAATGAAATGAAGATTTTTGAAAAAGTTTTGGAAAGATATCAATAGAATAAAAAAATTTTCTTTTAATATTTCTGGGAAAATTTAGAATGATTGTTCAGTTTGAAAAATTCATTATGAGAGAATATTTAAAAGGTGTTCAAAACATTTCAAAAGAGTTCCAAAATTATGACAAATTCGAATCATATAAAAAAATATTTAGGAATTTTTGGAGTTTTGTAGAGATTATAAATATTTTACAACTTGAAAAGATTTCCGAAAATTGGTAAAATATGTTTCTTCAAAACTTCTGGAAGTTCTAAATATCTTTAAAAATAAACTGATAATACTTATTTCCTTCTTCCCAGATCTCAGAATCTAATTTTAGCTCGAATTTAACAATTCAAAAACTTTTAACAAATATATAGTAATTCGAGATTTTTATTTTGCATGAAAAATTATTATTATTTTTTTTAATTAATATAAGGATGAAATCAATTAAAAATAACTATTATTGATAATATTTAATAACAATTTCTTACCGCCTATCGTTTCCTGGACTATCATTTGAGTGATCATTCAAACTGGCATTTGATGTGCGTGGTGTTGCATTCAATCGACTGTTATTATCATCTTCTTCAACTATGTCTGGTAAAAACATACTCTGCTTATTTTCAGGTACCCTAAGGAAAATAAAAGCCATTAGTATAAAATATTTGAATCCATTTAAATTTTATATTCAAATTAAATCATATTTTTCACTCCACATATACTGGAACATTTGGACAGAGAAGTGGAAAACTGCAGAAAACCAAAACAGACGAGTTTGGATGTAAACATTCGATAGCATAGTCTCCAAGCCTTCGGCTCGACAGTAGTTAAACGCGAAAACAGGACCAAGCGAGAATCACGAAGGTCACCCATCCGAGCGCTGGCCGCGCCCGTTCGTGCTTAACATTCGAGATCTCAACGATTCGATAATCACAACTTAGCAACTGTATGTTAATTTTATATTTAATATATAATATTTAATTTTTCAACTTACGTCATATTTGCCACACTTCCTCGGTATGTTTTTTTCTTATAAGCTGCTGCAGCTTCAGTATAAGGAAGTGTGAGATCCTCAGAATCAAAATAAATGTCTTTCACGAGTGGAGGACACCGATTCATTAAAGTATCCACACCAAGATATGATACCTTGAAATTAACATGGAAAATAGAAATGTTAATAACAATTTTTTGAAATGCTTAAAAAAATTAAAATTTGTGATTTTATTTTACAAGTAAAACATCTAAATACAGACTTCACACTCTTTCCCCTATCACAATTTTAAAAATAATTCTTCATTTTTCCCCTGTTTTCAAAAAACTTTCCCCTTTGCTCTTTTTTTCGCTTAAATGTGAACTGATTTAATAAAACCCAATAAGAAAATTCAACTTTTTTTTCGTTGAAAGTTAATTTTATTCAAATGAAAAGTCTGCTATTATATTTTTGGTTCAAAATTCATCTGTTTTGGTCAGAAATTGTACAACATATTTAGTTAAAAATTTAATTATTTTGTTGAAAAAGCTTCTTTATTTCGTTGAAAAATTATTTTTTTCAGCTGAAAATTTAACTATTCCATTTTTGTTTGAAAATTGATTGTTTACAGATAAAAATTTGAAAAAAATATCGTAAGACAAATGAAGATATATAGGCTTAAAGTATTGATTTAAAATTAAATTAAATTGTTTTTTTTAATTGAAACGATTTATGATTATAAGAACGATTACAAAAAATAAAAATTTATTATTTAATCAATTGTATTTTGTTCAGACTTTTTGTTAATGGAAAATTCACAAATTCAAAAATATAATATTTTTCACAAAAATATTGAAAGTTAATTCTTTTTGATAGAAAAGTCTACTATTATATTTTTGGTTGAAAATTAATCTCTTTTAGTTGAAAGTTTAATTATTTTGTAGCAATTTAAACTGTTTTGTCGAACATTCGTCATTTTGGATAGAAAATTCGTCCTTTTTGAATTCATCTCTTTCTATTAAAAATTGTACTATTTTGTTGAAAATTTGTATTTTTTTGTTTAAAAATTAATTTCTTTTCACTCATAATTTAACTGTTACATTCTTGATTCAAAATGTATTTTATTGTAAATTCATCTTTTATGGCATAAAATTAAACTTCTTGATTAAAAATTCAATTACTTGGTTAAAAGTTGAACTACTTTGTTTATCAGTCATTTTATTTGTTAAAGATCCATCTCCTTGGTTAAAAATTTAACTATTTTGTGAAAAAAATTTTTGTTTGAAAATAAATTTCTTATATTGCAAATTAACCCATTCTATTTGTGGTTGGAAATTGATAGTTTTTAGATAAAAATTCAACCATTTGGTTGAAAATGTATGTATTTTGTTGTAAATTCATCTTTGTCGGCATGAAATCAAACTTCTTGTTTGAAAAATTTAATTATTTGGTAAAAACTTGAACTGATTTGTTAAAAAGTCATTTTATTAGATTAAGAACCATATTTTTGGTTGAAAATTTAACTATTTTGTAGAAAATTCATATTTTTGGAATGAAAATTCAACTGTTTTGTAGAAAATTACTTTTTTATTATAAAAATTCAAATATTTTGTGTAAAATTCGTCCCTTTTCAATTAATTGGTTTTTATTTAAAATTAAATTCATTTCTCGTTAAAATGTCCACTGCTATTACATTTTACGTTGAGCAATCCTTTTTTTGAATTATTACAACTTTTTATAATTTAAAATTATTTTTTGAGTTCAATATTAACTATTACATTTTTTCTTGAGAATTCATGTTTTTTTTTTATTTAAAAAAATTTCTTTTGTTGAAGAGACATCATTTTAGTTGAAAATGCAACTATTTTTTTGCAATGCAAATGTTTTTGGTTTTTTAAATCTCTTTTGTTTAAGAATTCGGCTATTTGGTTGAAAATTCATCTTTGTAGGTGGGAAATTCAACTAATTGTTAAAAAATTCAACTTTTTTGTTGAAAATTTCAATATTTCGTTGAATCTTTCTTGGTTGAAAATTCGACCATTTGGTTGAAAATACATCTTTGTACGATAAAAAATTAACTATCTTATTGAAAATTTGAATATTTTGTTGAAAATTCAACTATTTCATTCAAAAGCAATCTTTTATTTCTCGAAAATTCAACTGTTTTGTGAAAAATTCTTCTTTTTGGACAGAAAATTCCTCCCTCTGGATTGAAGACCCATATTTTGTTAGTAGAAAAGTTCTTGGTTGAAAATTCATCTTTGTAAGGGGGAAATTCAACTAATTAGTTAAAAATTCAATTTTTTGTTGAAAATTTAAATATTTCGTTGAACATATTTTTTCGAAACTTTAACTGTTTTGTAAAATTTTCGTCTTTTTGGATAGAAAATTCGTCCTTCTGGACTGAAAACCCATATTTTTTAGTAGAAAATTTCTTGGTTGAAGATTCATCTTTCTTGGTTGAAAATTCGACCATTTGGTTGAAAATACATCTTTCTGCGATAAAAAATTAACTGTTTTGTTGAAAATTTAAATATTTTGTTGAAAATTCAACTATTTTATTAAAAAGTAATCTTTTTTTTCGAAAATTCAACTGTTTTGTGAAAAGTTCTTCTTTTTGGGTAGAAAATTCGTCCCTCTGGATTTAAGACACATATTTTGTTAGTAGAAAAGTTCTTGGTTGAAGACTCATCTTTCTTGGTTGAAAATACATCTTTGTGCGATAAAAAATTAACTATTTTTTTGAATATTTAAATATTTTGTTGAAAATTCAACCATTTTATTAAAAAGTAATCCTTTTTTTCGAAAATTCAACTGTTTTGTGTAAAGTTCTTTTTTTCAGATAGAAAATTCGTCCCTCTGGATTCAAGACCCATGTTTTGTTAGTAGAAAAGTTCTTGGTTAAAACTTCATCTTTGTAGGTTGGAAATTCAACTAATTAGTTAAAAATTCAACCTTTTTCTTGAAAATTTAAATATTTCGTTGAAAACATTTTTTTCGAAACTTCAACTGTTTGGTAAAATTTTCGTCTTTTTGGATAGAAAATCCGTCCTTCTGGATTGAAAATTCATATTTTTTTAGTAGAAAAGTTCTTGGTTCAAGATTAATCTTTCTTGGTTGAAAATTCGACCATTTGGTTGAAAATACTTCTTTGTACGATAAAAAATTAACTATATTTAAATATTTTGTTGAAAATTCAACTATTTTATTAAAAAGTATTTTTTTTCGAAAATTAAACTTTTTGGAGAAAAGTTCTTCTTTTTGGATAGAAAATTTGTCCCTCTGGATTGAAGACCCATGTTTTGTTAGTAGAAAAGTTCTTGGTTGAAAATTCATCTTTGTAGGTGGGAAATTCCACTAATTAGTTAAAAATTCAACCTTTTTGTTGAAAATTTAAATATTTCGTTGAACATATCTTTACGAAACTTCAACTGTTCGGTAAAATTTTCGTCTTTTTGGATAGAAAATTCGTCCTTCTGGACTGAAAACCCATATTTTTTAGTATAAAAGTTCTTGGTTGAAGATTCATCTTTCTTGGTTGAAAATTCGACCATTTGGTTGAAAATACATCTTTGTACGATAAAAAGTTAACTATCTTATTGAAAATTTGAATATTTTGTTGAAAATTCAAGTATTTTATTTAAAAGTAATCTTTCTTTCGAAATTTCAACTGTTTTGTGAAAAGTTTGTCTTTTTGGATAGAAAATTCGCCCCTCTGGATTGAAGACCCATATTTTGTTAGTAGAAAGTTCTTGGTTGAAAATTCATTTTCCTTGGTTGAAAATTCAACTGCTTTCTAAGTAATTTATTTTTTTCACTCGTAGATTCAACTGTTTGTAAAAAATGCAAGTATGTGCGGTTGAACTTTAGTTTTTTTTCGAAAATTCGACCATTTGTTTGATAATTCGTTTTTTTTGTTTGAAAATTAATTTTTTTAACTCAGAATTTTTACTATTCCATTTTCGGTCGAAAATTGATTGTTTTAATTAAAAATTTTATATATTTTGTTGAAAAATAACTTTCTTGATAAAAATTTATCTTCTCGGGTTTAAAAGTCAACTGTTGTCTAAAACATTCGACTATATTTTGTTGAAAATTAATTGAATAATAATTTAGTTAAAAAAATTTATTTACCTATTTTCGTGATGAATTGCCCTATTTCAGGTGTTTATAAATTATTTTGCGCTATAAGGCCTGTTTAAATATTATTCTGGTATATTTTGTGTTTTATTTCAGGCATTTCAAATAAAATCAAAGAAAAAATTTTGAATTTAAAAGGGGGGTGGATGTCCGTATTTGTGAAAACGCCGGGGGGGGGGGTCGCAACTTTTTAGGATGAACTGTCTTAATTTTGGAAACAGGATTCCAAAAACTACCTTTGTATGACGATCTATCAGCCAGTTTAATTCAAAGTCTTCATCGTCGTCTCCAAAAGGATTGATCAACTGTTCGGCTACCTGAACAAAATTTAAATATGTACCCTTATCGTAAAATGACTATCTTTTTCCTTTGTACTGTTTACCAAGGAGAGGAAGTGAGGGGATATGAGTTGAGGGGAAATGAAGACAGGGGAAGTAGGGAAAATGAGGAGAGGGGAAGTAGCTGAAGTCAGGGAAAATGAGGGGTGAGGAAGTAGAGGGTGTGAGGAAGAATTGATAGAGGGGAAGTAGAGGACGTGGTAGGAAATGAGAGAAAGGGAGGTAGGCGAAGTGAGGGGAAATGATGGGAGAGGAAGTAGAAGAAATAATAGAATAGGAAGTAGGGGGACGTTGGGTAAATGAGAGGAAATAAGGGGAGAAGAAATAAGGGAAGTATGGGAAGTAAGGGGACGAAAATTAGGAGAAATGAGGAGAGGAGAGTACAGGAGATGATGGAAGGGGAAGTAGGATATGCGGGCGAATTGAGGGGAGGGGGAGTACGATAAGTGAGAAAATGTGGGGGAAATGAGGGAAATGAGAGAACTGGAACCGAGGGAAGTGTTGGGAAACGTGATGAGGGAAAGTAGGGGAAGTTAGAGCATTCGAAATAGAAAAAGTGGGGGAAATGAGGGGTTGAGAAATGAGGGGGTAGGGGATGTAGGGGAACGGGCGCGTTCGCTGAGAAAGTGATGAGAGGGGGAAGTTGGCGAAGCGAAGGTTGAAGTATGGGGAGGGGAATCAAGGGAGGAGAGGGGAAGTAGGGGAATGTAGGGTGGGTAGGGGATGGAAAGTAATGGAGGGGGAGGTTTTACTGATTTTTCAATTATTTTTATTTAAAAAAAGTAATGGTATACCTTTAGTAAACCCATGAAGAAAAAGAATTGTAAAATCGTGAAAATTGGTATGTAAACATCAATTTGCATTTGTAGAGGTTTCTTGGCACCTTCGATATATTGACGTCCAACGAGTGCAACCGCAAAAAAACTGTAGGTTGCTAGAGTAACCACTTGTGTATAAACTAAAGGAATTGAGACCCAGTCGTAACTCCAAAGAAGTCCACATTTCGAACGAAATTCGTTGAACTCCTGAAAAAATATAAATTTATTTAATAAAATAACTGAATTTATATTATTAAATAATTTTTCTAGATTACTAACATCGATATAAAAAATTAACATTTTCTGTAACTATCTACTTATTTTTTAACGAATTTTTTACGAAACAGTTTAATTCTATTACCCGAAAATATTAATTTTTAACCGAAAATTTAATTTTCACCCAAATAGTTGAATTTTCTACCATGGAGGTTAATTTTCTGCCGAGAAGATTAATTTTCAACCAAAAAATACGAATTTTTAATAAAACATTAAGATTTTCCACTGAAGAGATGAATTTTGAACTAAAATTATGAATTTTTAACCAAAAATGTGATTTTTTAACGAAGTTGTTTAACTTTTACCAAACAGCTCATTCCACAACCAAATAGATGAATTTTTATTGAAAAATATAACAGTTAATATTAGAATTGAAAAAGATTCTAATTTCAAATAAAAAAGAGTCAAATAATTCCAAAAAGATGAGTTCTTAACAAAATAGTTGAAGATTAATTTTCTGCCGAGAAGAATAATTTTCAACCAAAAAACACGAATTTTCAATAAAACATTTAAATTTTTCACTAAATAGACGAATTCTCAACGAAAAATATAATAGATAGTTGATAGTAAAATAATAAAATGAATAAATAAAATAATAAAATAAAAGTAAAAATGATTTTCATTTTAAATCAAAAAGAGACGAATGATTCGAAAAAGATAAACTCTCAACAAAATAGTTGAATCCTCAACCAAAATAGATTTTAACTTCAAACCGAACAGTTGCAATTTTAATAAAAAAGATGAGCTTTCCACTCAAAAAAATTAATTTTCAAACCTAAAAGATGAATTTTTAAAAAACTTGTTGAATTTTCAACCAAAAAAGATTTTTCAGTAAAGAGAGAAAAAAAATTTTAGGCAAATTATAATTTGAAGGGAAAAATAATTTTGAATACAAAATAAAACTTTCGAATAACTATTTATTTTTTGAGTTTCTTTGTTTATTTGGTCTAAGGTTATATAAATATAATTATAAATAAAAATTAATTTAATAAATATAATTCTAACTTTTCTTGATAAAATTCAAAAAAGATTTTTCAAGATATAGGACCTTTTGACGCTAAAAAAAAAGAAAAATATTTTCAAAATATTCGGAAATCTTTCAAAGTCTTAAAATATTTTTAATCTCTTCAAAACTTCTAAAATTTCTAAATATCTTTTAAACTGGCACGAATTATTCCTTAAATTATCTTAAAATCTTTCGAATTCGTTTTTGAAACTTTTGGAAATCTTTTGTAATGTTTTAAATTGTTTTTAAATATTCTGTCAAAAATTTACTTTTGAAAGAAAGAAATTGCTTTAAATTTTCCCAGGATTCTTAGGAAAAGTTTTTTATTATCTTGAAACCTTTCAAACATCTTTTAAAATAATGCGAAGCTTTTATAAAATTTTGTTAAATCCTGCAGAATGAAAAATTAATTTTCGTTAATTTTCTTTAACAATTACTTTTTTTCAATAAAAATTAATTTAATGTTTCCACGAATCTTAGAAGTTTTTTTTTATTCTCTTGAAACCTTTAAAAATTGAAATCTTTTTAAGTTTAACATTATTTTGTACGTTTTTTTCCAAAATTTTAGGAAATCATTTGAAATGTTTTGAAATCGTTTTCAAATTTGTCATAAAATTAATTTTTAAAAATAAAAGAATCATTTAAAATTTTCCCAGGAATCTTAAAAAAAAAATATTCTCTTGAAACCTTTCATTTTGAAAAATGTTTTTTTGAAAAAAAAACATTTTGAAAAATGTTTTTTTACGAAACTTTGAAATATCTTTTAAAATAATGCAGAATGTTCGTAACATTTTTCTAGAATCCTACAAAATTAAAAAAATTGTCTTAAAATTTTCCAGATTCTTATTCGACATATTTTTAAATCTTCGAAACTTAAAATAAATGTTGCAAAATATAATCTAAGACCTCAGCAATTTTTTCCATTATCAATAATATTTAGAAACATTTAGAAATAAATTTTAAAATGAAATAAAATGAGTTATTTGGAAATTTCGATTTACTAAATTGATGTTGTAGAAAAATTGTAACTTTATTTATACATAGATGAACACGTATAACCTTCTTTAATATGGTTAAGCAGTTATGAATAGAATCCTTTTATCTTTTTTAAATAAGTTTTTAAAAATATTTTTTCAGAATTGAAATTCAAAAATGTATGCGAAATCTCGTGAACATGATTTTTTAAGAAAGATATATGTAAAAGTACAATCAGTGTGTCTTACAATTAAATACTTAGCCTACTTGGCCCGCTAAAATAACATTTATGAGTAGAAATGGATTGTCATTGTCAGACATCATTCTTTAGGAATATTTTTTTACTTTGGACGAGTAATAATTATAATATTATAATAATTTCTTATTCTAAAAATATAATTGAAGCATCGGCTCAAAGAACGTTGTATGAAGAGAAATTTTACTAGAATCTATTTTTATACCGTTAGTTTTTTTTTATTCGAAAAATCATCCTCGTTGCGCTAAAACCAATCGATTTTTGGTTCAGAATTGTTTTTTTTTAGTTGAAAATTGAAATATTTGGTTATTCAATTATTTTGCTGAAAATTTAATTATTTTGTTGACAATTCAAGAATTATATTAAAAAGTAATCTTTTTTTATTTTTTATTTTGCTGTGTTCAAAATTCGTCTATTGAACAAAAAATTCGTCCTTTTGGATCGAAAATTTATCATTTTTATTGAAAAATCAATTGTCTTAACAAAGTGTAATGATTTGGTTGAAATGTGATGGACTTTTAGTTAAAGTTTAATCTTTTTATTTGAAAATTCGACCATGTGGTTGAAGATTCATCTTCGTAGGTTTATAATTCGACCATTTGGTTAAAAATTCAACTATTTGCTTCAAAATTTGATTATTTGGTTGAAATTTAATTATTTTCTTAAAAATTTAATAATACGATTGAAAATTCAGATATTTTCTTTAAAAATCGACTTTTTTGTAGAAAATTGAACTGTTTTGTTGAAAACCCGTCTTTTTGGATTGAAAATTCACATTTTATGGTGTATAATCGTATTTTTTGGTTGAAAATTAACATTCTAATTTGAAAATTCGTCTTTTTGGTTAAATATTCATTTATTTTGTTGAAAATTGATTTATTTTGTTTGAAAAGACGTTTCTTTATTTTTGGTTGAAATTTTAATTGTTTTTGGTTGAAGTTTGATCTTTTTTATTTGAAAAATCGATTATTTGGTTGAAAATGCATCGTTGCAGGTACAAAATTCAAGTAATTGCTTAAAAATTGCATTATTTTCCTGAAAATGTAATTATTTTGTTGAAAATTTAACTATTATATTACAAATTCATCTTTTTTCATCGACAATTCAACTTTTGTGTTGAAAATTCTTCGATTTGTACAGAAAATTCGTCCTTTTGAATTTAACATTTAACTGAATCAAAACATTCAATTCTTTGGTTGAAAAAGTAACGGTTATTGGTTGAAGCTTTTTTTTCTTTAAAAATTCGACCATTTAGTTGAGGATTCATCTTCACAGGTTGAAAATTTATATTCGTAGGTTTAAAATACAACAGTTTGGTTGAAAATACAACTATTTGGTTCACAATTCAATTGTTTTTTTGAAAATGTAATTATTTTGTTAAAAGTTCAACTATTTTCCTAAAAAGTCATGTTTTTTGGTCGAATGTTCAACTATTTGGTTGAAAATTTCTTGAAAATTGAATTATTTTGTTGAACATTCAACATTTTGATTGAAAATTCATCTTTTATGGTATAAAGTCGTCTTTTTGTTTGAAATAATTAAATAAATTCGAAATTTCTATATTTTTATACCAAATTTTATCGCTTTATTCCAGTTAAAAGAGATAAAAATGCTCGTCTTTCAATATGAATGGTCGAAGAAAATGAAAAACTGCTTAGAGAAAAATCCGGGAAAAGTAAGGGAATTTTGAAAATAAAGTTTTTCGGTCACCCCTCTGTTCATACAACGTTTTTTTGAGCCAAAGCTGCAATTATATCTTTAGAATAAAAAATTATTATTCTGCAAAACTGATTTTTTTTATATTGGAGAAAGTGTTCTGAAGTAAAAAATATTTCTGAAGAATGTTGTCTGACCAGGAAAATCAGTTTCTACTTCTGACTGTTATTTTAGTGCATAAAGTAGTTCAAGTGTTTCATTGCAAGACAAATTGCAAATTCGTAACAGAAGCACGTAATTAATTTTTCGTTGATTGATTCTGATCGATATACATACCTCCATTATAATCTTCAATCCTTGTGCATCAGGTAACCTATGACTGCGTCGAGCTTCCTTCAATAAGTTTATAAACCAGGTGCATGGAATCCAATATGTATTAAATTCCAGACTTGGTACCGATTGGAACAGTTCCAATTCCAATGAAGTCATAAAACCTATTCAGAAATCAGAAATTTTTATCATTTTGAAATTTATAATTTCCTTGTTTTCCTTAATTTTAGTCTTTAGCAAAAGCTTGAATGCGATTACGGATATTTTAAATATAGGGCCGTTCAAAAATTAAAAAATATATTTTTAAACAGTCAACTTTTGAACCTGAAAAGATACATTTTTAACCAAGAAAGATGATGTTCCGAACCAAATAGTTGAATTCTTAACAAAAAAAATTATTTTAGACCAGGCAGTTAAATTTTAAAACAAATAGTTAAACTTTCAAGCAAAAGAGACGAATTTTTAACAAAATAGTTGAATTTTCAACCTAAAAAATGAATTTCCAACCAAATGTTCGAAATTCCAGACATGAAAGAATCAACTTCAATCATAAACAGTTTTATTTTTAATCAAATAGTCGAAACTTTAAGCAAAAAAGAACAATTTTTTAGATGACAGTTGAATTTTGAACAGCGAATTTTTCTACCAAAAAAGATGCATTTTCAATTCCAAACAAGAAATTAATTTCCAATCCAGAAAGACGAATTTTCCACAACGCAGTTCAATTTCCGAAAAAATATATGACTTTTTATCAAAACAGTTGACTTTTAAACAACAATTGGTTATCGACCAACCTGAAATAGATTAATTTTTAACCAAACAGTTGTATTTTTCAAAAAAATATTACCATTTTTACGAAAAAATATAAAAATGAAACGAACAAAACGAATTTTCAGCCACGAGAAATTTTTCAGTAAAGAGAGAAAAATCATTTTAACCATATTGTTTAATTTTTAAACCAAAAAGGCGAAATTTCTGGAAAACAGTTGAATTTCCAGCCCAAAAATATGAATTTTCAACCGGAAAGTTGATTTTCAACCGAGAAGTTGAATTTTCTACCAAAATAATAGAATTTTCTACCCAAAATGGCGAACTTTCAACGAAACAAATGTATTTTTAGGTCAAAAAGACAAATTTTCTACAAAAATGTTGAATTTTCGAACCGAAAATATAAATTTTTAACAAAAAAGTTAATTTTCCATCAAATAGTTGTAACTTAAACTGAAAACAGTCAGTTTTTAACCAATAACAGAATAGCTACATTTTCAGTTCAAAAAATTAATTTTCATCGAGTAAAACGAATCTTTAATAAACTAAATAAATCTGCAACCAAGTTGTAGAATTTTGCACCAAAAAAGTGAAATTCTGAAATATTAAAGTAAAAAAAAAAACAAGAAAAATTTAAGTTTCTTGAAAACAGAGGAAAAATTAGGGATTCTTCAAAAAAGTGGTAAAGAAGGGATTTAGATGGTTTACTTGAAGCATAAAATCACTAATTATCATTTTTTCAAACATTTCGAAAAATTGTTATTTATATTCATATTTTCCCTTGTTGAATCCTTAACTGAAAAAGGCGAATTGTTTAGAAGGAAATTGAATTTTCAACCAAAAAAGATGAATTTTCAGCCAAGAATTTTTTGACCAAAAAAATATGAATTTTCAATTCCGAAGGACGAATTTTCTATACAAAAAGACGGATGTTCGACAAAAAAGTTAAATTTTGTCTGAAAAAGATGAGTTTTACAACGTTGTTAAATTGTCAACAAAATAGTGGAATTTTCAATAAAAAAAGATTCATTCTTTGCGAAAAATATAACAGTTTATATTTCTACAAAAAAGATTTTAATTTAAAATAAAAACAAGTCAAATTCAACCAAAAATATTTCGATTTTAAACATAAAAAAGTTGAATTCTACCAATAAAGGCGAAATTTCAACAAAATAGTTGAATCCTCAACCAAAGAAGATTTATTTTTGACCAAAGAGTTCAATTTTCAATAAAATAATAAAATTTTCAATGATTTTAGTTAAATTTCTAACGATTTAATTATATTTTCACTTGAAATGATGAATCTTCAACAAAATAATTAAAGTTTTAACCTAGAAGCTCAACTTTCAACCAAGTAGTTAAATTTACCAATCAAAAAAGATTAATTCGATATAAAAGATATAATATATTTGATGTTAACAAAAAAAAATTCTGATTTTAAATAAAAAATAGTTAAATTTAACCAAAAAAAAGATGAACAGATTAATTTTTAACCAAAAAATTGTAACTTTTGACAAAAAAGATCAAATTTTTACCAAAAAAGATGAATATCCAACAAACAAAGATTTTTCATTCAAGAGACTGAGAAAAAATGCTGACGAAATAGTTGAATTTTTAATTTAAAAAATAAATTTGTTAGAAGACAGTTGAATTTCCAATCCGAACAGACGAATTTTCTATCAAAAGAGTGGAACGCTGAACAAACTAGTTAAATTTTTGACCAAAATAGATGACTTTTCAACAAAATAGTTACATTTTTTTTTAAATACTTGAATTTTTAACAAAATAATAAATTTTCATCAAAACAGTTGAATTTTCGATCAAAAGACTAATTCTTAACGAAAAGTATAATAATTGGTATTTCAACATCAATAAAATTCTTGAATTTTTAAGCCAAGAAGACAAATTCTCTACAATACAGTTGGAATTTTCTACCCAAGAATATGAACTTTCGATCAAAAAGTTAATTTTTAATCAAATAGTTGAATTTTCTACCAAACCAATAACATTTTCAACCCCAAAAGACGAACTTTCAACAAAACAGTTTAATTTTTAGATCAACAAGACGAATTTTCCACACAAAAAAATTTCAAACAAATTCTATGTAAACCAGTTGAATTTTTAACTCAAAATATGAATTTTCAACCAAAAAGCTAATTTTCAACGAAACGATTGAATTTTTTACCAAAATGATAGAATGTTTAACTCATAAAGACGTATCTTCAACAAAAGAGTGGCATTTTTAGGCCAAAAAGACGAATTTTCTAAAAAAACAAAAAAACAGTCAAATTATCTGCCCAAAAATATGAATTTTCAACAAAAAAGTTTTTTTTAACCAAAAATGGATTAGTAGTTAAATGTTCTGTTAATAAAATTAATTTGAGACTAAAAGGATGAGTATTTAACTTAGTAGTTCAATTTTCAGCCAAATAGTAGAATTTTTAACCAAAGGAGATGAATCCTGAAACAAAAACAAAAAAGACTTTTCAATTAAAAAGAATTAACTTTCAACGAAAATGAGAAATTCTTTAAGAAATGAGAATAGGGGAAAAAGATTGAAGTGAAATTTTGCGTTAACTCTCCCCCCCCCACCCTCTGGTAGTGTGACTTAGTTTTTGAACGGCCCCTATATATATAAATTAGTCAAGCAGGCGACATGCGCCTACAAAAAAGGGTTTTGTAGTTTCTTAAGTGGTTCAAATCCCCCTACTCGAGTCTTATCTCGTCTCGATCTCGTCTCGTCTCGAGTATTGATTGTCTCGATCTCGTGTGTCTTGCCTCGATCTCGTCTCGTCTTGAGTCTTATCTCGCCTTGGGTCTTGCCCGTCTCGAGTCTTTTCTCGTATAATCTCGTGTCTAGTGTCATCTTATGTCCCGTCTCGTCTCGTATCGTCTTGTCGTGTCTCGCCTCATCTCATCTCGTCTCGTCTCGAGGCTCATGAAAAAATTGCAGCGGACACCCGTCTAAAACTATAACGGTTTCTGTCCGGGCCTACGAAAAAAACGTACCTGAATCGACAACGTGATCTAGAGTAGGAAATCTTCTCTTGACAGCAGAACTGATAGATCTCAAAACCAAAATCAGCGAGAGGTTGAGATAACGCATAAGAGCTCTTCGGAGCATTCGTCCGTATTCATCGTTTCCGGTTATGTACAAAGCCACCAAGTGCATCACTCTTGAATAAAAAATTTAAAATTCCAAGCAATTCACAAAATCGAAATTTTATTTTAATTTAACACTTCATGCAAAATTCATTTGAATAAAAAATCGGGTCATACATCGAGAGTAGAAAAGGAATGTTCTGATGGGGCATTTTACTTTTGGTAATACTTATTTTTCACTTTATGGAGACTTTTTCCAATATAAAGGATAAAGGTGGGAAAAAACGATAATAATAATTTTGACCTAGAACATAATTTTTCTACTTTCACTTATACTAATCACTAAGAAAAGCAATTTAATTTAAGAAAGTAAATGCCTTAACTACTTGGGCTGCGACCACATAAATCTCGAATAGGGATAGTCTGTAGAAAAGGATGGTAATGATAATACGTTTCGATGAAAACTTTCCGTTTTTCTATTCCTAGACTTTTTAGATTCAGATTCAATTTGCTTATTTGTTTGGTCAAAACCAAGAAGAAAAGACTTAAGAAAAAAGTTTGATATGCCAAAAATTTAATTATGTTTCGGTTCAAATTAATCAGTGGAAAAGGAATGTCCTGGTAATACACGTTTTTTATAAATATGTTCTCGTCAGTTTCGTTCCAAGCCTTCTTTTTAATGTATTTAAAACATGTAAATAGTATGTTCTGCAAGAACATACCTTAACCACTCGATTAACCCGACATTGAAGTAGAACAAGACTGTATTGGTAAGTCTTCCGGAATTTCTCTCCTTTTTCTTTCAGGTAACTATGTTATAATAATTATTTCATAATTACAAATAAATTTTTCAGAAAAACTTACTTATCTGGCCATGGAATCGCTATATATTGTTCCCACCATCGAGCTGCGACATGAGCGACATAAAATCCTAGCACAAAACTCAGGGGTATTAAGCTTATGAAGGTATCACAGTACAGGACTACTTGCTCGAATACGCTAAAAAACAAAGAATTAATTTTTTTAATTGGTAATTCATTCAAAGAAAAAATTGAGAATAATAAACATTATTAGATCGCATGATAATCGGGGTGGCCGCTGGCTCGGGAAAACCCGGGAAATGATATCAAATTTATTTTTTGACTCGGAATTTTACAAATTTTTAGAAAAAAAAAATATATTTGATCACTTGACTATAAATTTAAATTAATTAATGATTTTCAAAATTGAACTGTAGTTGGAGCTTAAATCAATTATAAATCAAATATTTAAAACCTTCAAAACTAAACAATTTGAAACCGAGTTGTTTAAAATAGAAAGCCTTGAATGTAATTTTTAAGTGAAAGTGTTTAATTTTGATGTATGAATAACAATTAAACAATTATTAATAAATTGAAACGAATAAAAATAATATAAGTTCTAATTTTAAAAAGTATTGATATTATCAAAAAAATGTTTAAAATCGATAAATTTGTAATGTTTCTAACTTAAAACTGCTTAAAATGAAATAATTTTGAGCGAAATAATTTTTTTTTAGAATTTTTCGCAAGTTTTTTATTGCATATTTTTTTCTTACAAATCGAAAATCCAACCTAGCAAATTTTATTTTTTATGTCAATCCTACATGTCAAAATCTTCAATTTGAGCAGTCTCCGGAAAAATTGGACTAAAAAAAAAGATTCCAGCATTGGGGTCTAAATAACTAAATTTTCATCAGTTTTCTTATTTTTAACTGCTCCTATCAAAAATAGAAAACTTTGAGATAGCAAATTTCATTTTTTATCCTAATTCTAAATGACAGGAGCTTTAATTTGAGCCAAAGCAGAAAAAATCGGACTGAAAAAAGCTTCCATCATATTGGTCTAAATAACCAAATTATCCTTATTTTTCATATTTTTTAGGGCACTTACATCTAAATGAAAGAAAACTATAACATCAAAATTTTCTTTTTAATCTTCATTCTAAATGCCAAGAGCTTCATTTTGAGCCATCCCCAAAGAAAATCAAGTCTTAACCAAATCATTAATTCAATTTAAACATTTTTTTCGAAATGAAAGCTTTTTAAGTTTCAAAAAAATTTGAGTAGTTGGAGTTTTTACTATAATTTTTTTTTACTTTTCAGAAGTACCATTTTTTAAAGTATTTTCAGATTTATGAAAAAAAATTTATATCTGAGCTAAAAAACTATCAAGAAATGATTCCCAGAGGATACAAATAATTAAAAAAAACTACTAATTACGTTATAAACAAATTGATGAAGAAAAATTATTTTTCGGGATTGGAAATTAGCATAAAAAAATGCACAGTTTGGATATTTTTCGAACGAATAAACTTAATTTTTTTACGGAATCAGAGAATATCTTTCCGAAGACTCTTCGCTATGATACTTTCAAAATTTATAAGAACTAATAATTTATTTAAACAATTTTGACAAAGATATTCAGATTTTGGCTATTTTTCAACGAATAGGCTCAATTTTTTATGAAATTAACTAAGAATGTATTTTCGATCAATTTTTCCTACGATACATTGCAAATTTATAAATATTATTCATGATTCAAACCATTTTCATAAAAAATTTCAGAATTTGGCTATTTTTCATCGAATCGGATTAATTTTTGATGATACTTTTCAAATAGAAAACCATTATTAATTATTCAACGTTTTTATAAACAAAGAAAGTATAAAATCAGGATAACAAGTAGAAAAGGATTGTAATGATAAGACATTTCGAAGAGTCATCAGAAACACATTCTTATTCAATTTTGTAAACAAAGATTAACCCAGTTCTTTCGGAAATAGCCAAACTCTACATTTGGTTATGAAAATTGTTCAAATAATAAATAAATCTTATAAATATTTTAGGTATCATAGCTATAAGTCATCGGAAAGGCATTCTTAGTTGATTCTATAAAAATTTGAGCCTATTCTTCGAAAAATATGAAAAATGTGAATTTGTTTATATAAAATGTTTGAAAAATTGCCAAATAGTATATTTTTCAATTATTCGTAATGAAACATTCATTTATCTCACATTTTGTAAACAAAACTCTGGATTTCAATTAGCTAAACAGTGCCAATCCCGAAAAATGTATTTTCTTCATTCATTTGTTTATAACGTTATAAACCAGTTTTTAAATTATTCGCACCCAGTGAAAATAAATTATAGACAGTTTTAGCACAAAAAATAAAACCTTCTTCGATATATCTGAAAATATTGGAAAGAAGGGTACTTCTGAATATTGGAAAAAGAAAATTTCAAGTTTGTTGCTAAATAAACAATTAATCAAATTTATTATGAAAAACCTCAACACGCAAATCTTTTTTCAAATTTGAAAATCTTTCATTGTAAAAAGGGGCAAAATCGAATGAACAGTGTAGGCTAAAAATGTATTTGTCCACAGAAACTGTTTTTTCTTCACTATGAGACACAAGATTATAAGGGTTTCCTACGAAACGCTAAAAATCGACTTTTTGTTTCAAATCAAATTTGGTTAGTGCCAAAAATATTTTGTTGAAAAAAATATATATTTTATTGCTTCTAAAGCATCCAAATGTTTGGTTGTCCCAAAACTTGTTATTTTGAAAAATAAGACGAATTGGATAACATTTAATTTCTTTATGATTATTTATTGTTAAAGTGGTATGAAATTTGTGAAAATACCTTCTCTGTGAGGCATTTAAAACGTGTCGATAAGTAGCAGACACTCCAGCAAAGAGAACTAGGAAGAGAAGAAGCTCCCTGTAAATAAGCTTATACAAGGAACCTCGCCACATAAACAGCAGCCTGGTGAAACCTCCACTGGTCGAACTAGCGACCTCGTATTGGTATGATACCGTCATTTTTTTTTTTTTTTTTTTTTTTTTTTTTTTTTTTTTTTGTTGTATTTTAATCACAGCCTTCCTGTTGAATGATAACTCCCGAGTGCCTTCTCAACATCTAAACATCTTTAGGGAACTTTATTGCGCTCCATCTCTTCACAGGCACTCGATTTTGAAGCAGATCGTTCCACCACTGCCCCATAAAATTTGTAAATGGATCCAACGTTCTTCATCTACAAAAAAAATGTAAACGTCAAAATAATCAAAGTTTACAAGGAATAACAAATTTTTGTAATTAAAAATGTTTGGGTAAACAAAAGCTAAAGAAAAATTTGGTTCTCTCAATGAAACTTTTGTTGATCTACTAAATATTTTGATGAACCAATAAAATCTTGGTTTTGGTTTCATTTTTTGATGGAAAAACAGCAAAATTTTGTTACTTCTAGCAATGAAGTTGTTTTGTTTTCCGAAATAGAGATTTTTTTGGCAGACTTCTCAGTCCAAATCCTCTCAAAACAGGAGCAATAGGGCGATTTTTTTACTTTTAATTTGATTTTTTTCCTACACAAAGCACCTTTTGATGATTTTTTTTAAGACTAAACGAAGATAATATATTTTCTTTGAATATATCCGCCTTTTCTTCGAAAATGGTACATTCTAACTATTTTTAATGACAAATTACGAGATAGTAATTAAAAATCAGACTAAGAGGCATCAATCTTGAACAAAGTAGTTGAATTTTCATCTGTCGAAAATTAAATATTCAACTATTGAAAATTTAGGAAATTTCGACGAAAGAGTTGAACTTTCAACCTAGAAAAAGTGAGAAAAAAAATAATTTTCAACAGTTGAATGTTTCACAGTTGAATTTTCAACCATAATGGATGACTTTCTCAAAAAATAGTTGAAATTTCAACGAAATGGTTAAATTTTTAACAAAGTTGTTATTGTTGACAATTGAATCTTCAACTATCAAAAATTTTTGAATTTTCAAAGAAAGAGTTGAATTTCCAACAAAGAAAAAGTGAGCAAAATTTATATTTTAACCGTTGAATTTTTACAGTAAAGTTTTCAACCAAAAACGATAAAAATCGTTGAATTCTCAAAAAAAATGATTAAATTTTTGACAAAATAGTTAAAAATTTCAATTGTTGAAAATTTAAGAAAATTAAAGATTAAATTTTCAATTTTCTTGAATGTTTATCAAGAATTTTTCAAGAGTTCAAAATTGAAGACAATTGAAAATGTCACCATTTTGGTAGAGTTTAATTTAAAAAAAAATTAATTGAAGAAAATTTAATTTTCAACTGCTGAATCTCATGAAGTGAAATTTTCCACATTTTAATTGTCAAGAGTTGAATTTTCAACATTTTAATTTTCAACCGAAAACGAGGAATTTTTAACAAATGGTTGAATTTTCAACAAGATGATTAAATTTTCAGCTGTTAAAAATTGAAGAAAATTAAATTTTCAACAGTTGAAAATTGAAAAAATGTAAATTTAACTAGTTAAATAGACAATTTTTAATTTTTAATAAAAGAGTTTCATTCAAAAAAAATAAATGGAAGAAAATTTAATTTTCAACAGCTGAATTTTCTAAAGTGAAAATTTTCACAGTTTAATTTTCAAAAGATGAATTTCAAATATTTTAATTCTCTACCAAGATTGATGAATTTTTAACAAATATTCGAATTTTCAACAAGATGTTTAAAGTTTCAACTGTTAAAAAATGAAGAAATTTAAATTTTAAACAGTGGAATATTCATAAAAAAATGAAAAATTTTGCTACTTTGGTAGGCAATTTGCGAATTTTCAACAAAAAAATTTAATTTTCAAACAAAATGAACTTTCAACAGTTGAACTTTCAACAGCTGAATTTTCTAAAGTAAAATTCATCACAATTTAATTTTCGAAAGTTTAATTTTCAATATTTTAATTTTCAAACAAAAACGATGAATTTTCAACAAATGATTGAATTCTCACCAAAATAATTAAATTTGAAACTGTTGAAAATTGGAGAAAATTAAATTTTCATAAGTTGAAAATTGAAAGAATGGAAAATTTAACTAGTTTGGTAGACAATTTTCGATTTTTTAACAAAAGAGTTTAATAAAAAAAAATTAATTGAAGAAAATTTATTTTTCAACAGTTGGATTTTGTAAAGTGAAATTTTTTGACAGTTTAATTTTAAAAAGTGGAATTTTCAATATTTGAATTTTCAACCAAAAATGATGAATTTTGAACAAATACTTAAATTTCCAACAAGATGGTTAAATTTTCAGCTGTTAAAAATACAAGAAAATCAAAATTTTCAACAGTTGAAAATTGAAAAAAAATGTAAAATTTAACTATTTTGATAAACAATTTTCGAATTTTCAACAAAAGTATTCAACTTAAAAGAAAAAGGAACTAAAGAAAAATTAATTTTGAACGGTTGAACTTTATACAGCTAAATTTTCTAAAATGGAATTTTCAACAGCTGAATTTTCTAAAATAAAATTTTCAGAAGTTGAATTTTCAATATTTCTATTTTGAATATTTGAATTTTTAACAAGATGGTTAAATTTGCAACTGTTGAAATTCAAGAAAATTGAATTTTCAACAGTTAAAAATTTAAAAAAATGGAAAATTCAACTATTTTGGTAGACACTTTTCGAGTTTTAAACAGAGGAATTTAATTTTCAAACAAAATTAATTTGTAACAGTTGAACTTTCAACAAGTGAATTTTCTAAAATGGAATTTTCAACATTTGAATTTTCGAAAGTTTAATTTTCAACCATAAAAAATAAATTATTAACAAATGGTTGAATTTGCAACAAGATTATTAAATTGTCAACGGTTGAAAATTGAATTTTCCACAGTTGAATTTTAAATTTTCTTCAATTTTCAAGAAATGAATTTCCAACAGTAGAAAATTGAATAAAAATTGAAAATGGAACTATTTTGATTAACAAAATGAAATGAAGAAAATTGAATTTTCAACAATTTAATTTTCACAAATTAAATTTTCAGTATTTTAGTTTTCAAAAATTAAATTTTCAACCAAGAACGATGGATTTTTAACAAATAGTTGAATTTTTAATTGAAGAAAATTAAATTTTCAACAGTTAAAAATCTAAAAGAGCTGAAAATTTAACTATTTCAGAAGAAAATTTTTGAATTTTCAAAAAAGAGTTTAATTTTCAAACAAAATCAATTGAAGAAAATTTAATTTTCAACAGTTTAAAAGAAGGAAAATTTAACTAGTTCGGTAGACTATTTTTCAATTTTTAATAAAAGAGTTTAATTAAAAAAAAATTAATTGAAGGAAATTTAATTTTCAACCGCTGAACTTTCTAAAGTGAAATTTTTCACAATTTAATATTCAAAAGTTGAATTTTAAATATTTGAGTTTTCAACCAAAAACAATAAATGTTTAACAAATAGTTGAATTTGCAACAAGATGGTTAAATTTTGAACTGTTCAAAATTGAAGAAAATTAACTTTTGGACAGTGGAAAATTGAAAAAAAAATTGAAAATTTAAATATTTAGTAGACAATTTTGGAATTTTCAATAAAAGAATTCAATTTTCAAACAAGATGAAGTAAAGAAAAATGAATTTTTAACGGTTGAACTTTCTACAGCTAAATTTCCTAAAATGGAATTTATAACGGCTGCATTTTCTAAAGTGAAATTTTCAAAAGTTGAATTTTCAATATTTTAATTTTATATATTTGAATTTTTAACTAGATGGCTAGATTTGCATCTGTTCAAAATTCAAGAAAATTGAATTTTCAATACTTGAAAATTGAAAAAAAAAAATGGAAACTTTAATTATTTTGGTAGACAATTTTCGAGTTTTCAACAAAAGAATTTAATTTTCAAACAAAATGAATTAAAGAAAAATGAATTTTCAACAGTTAAACTTTTAACAGCTGAATTTTCTCAAACTGAATTTTCAACAGTTGAATTTTCAACTAGAAACAATAAACTTTTAACAAATGGTTGAATTTGCAACAAGATTGTTAAATTTCTAATTGTTGAAAATTGAAGAAAATTGAATTTTCAACAGAAGAAAATTGAATTTTCAATAGCTACATTTTCAACAATTTAATTTACAAAAGTTAAATTTTCAGTATTTGAATCTTCAACAAATAAATGTTCAACCAAGAACGATGGATTTTTATCAAATAGTTGAATTTTCAATTGAAGAAAATTAAATTTTCAACCGTTAAAAATCTAAGAGCTGAAAATTTAACTATTTCAGAAGACAATTTTTGAATTTTCAAAAAAAGAGTTTAATTTTCAAACAAAATGAATTGAAGAAAATTAAACTTTAATAGTTGAACTTTTAGCTGCTGAATTCTCAAAAGTCTTCTGAAGATAAATTCATCTAAATTTAAATAACCAACGTTTGAAAATACATAAATTAGGATTTCCCTAGGGATTTCCCGAATTTAAAACATCTCACCCTTAATGCATGGCGTGACTATAATAGATTGGCCGTTAGATGTCAGTAATCAAATACAGAGACATTCAGAACATATAAAAAGAATCTACTCTATTATAGTTCGAAGAAAATTTTCCAATTGGTTTCATTTTTATCTTTCAGATATAGAATACACTCTTGGAAAATATACAGTAATTTGTTACTAATGATTATGCACGTTTTCGTTCCTAACTATTTATTGTTACTATATTTCCAAGGTTTTGCACGTGCCAAAGAACCAAGTATGCACAAACGTCTCGCTTGATCTTATGATCATATCAAGTCGTCGTTTTCTGCTCGATTTTCATATTTTTACATTCTCACCCTAATTAATATTAATTAATTATTTATTATCATCATTATAATTAATATATTATATTATATTTATCATTTATATATTATTATTATTATTATTATATCATTAAGCCGTTTCCCTTTCGGGGTAGGCGTGAATTGCTCGGTGGTAAAG
>JAABKJ010000548.1:0-48604 GCA_011634705.1 Andricus grossulariae | reverse complement strand
TATATATATATATATATATATATATACATGGTAAATTTCACATAACTTAGGTATATCACGTAGGTTGTTTGAATTTTTACAATTTTCGTTATACATAAGTTGGAAACAAATACAATATACATATAAGGGTGGGTGCAAAATAACAAATTCTGAGATTCAAAATCACTACAAGACAAAAAAGTAGCATATTGGGATCCTAAAAAATTATAGTTTATGTGTAATCGATGGATATGCAGCTTGGTTAGCAGCACTCAAAACATATGTTCAAAAAATTCTCGTTTGCAGAGCATAACTAAGGGTAAAAAAAGTTTTCTCAATTTATTGCGCATTTTAATCAGTCATTGTTTAGGAGAAAGTTCCTATATAATTCAGCCCCGTTCACGGTAAAAATTCTTAACACCATTGTTAATAGGAGATTTTTTTCGGGTACTTGAAAACTTTTCAATAACAAAAATGCGCTAGCAAAAGAAGTACCAAGATCCAGAAATGTTTTAATTTTTAATTTTGAGATTTTATCTTCATAACTTCTGGTGAAAACATTTTTCTGAGCATGTGTGGGTGTTTTTAGCATAGAAATACACTAGAAAAAATCGACAAGATCCGCAGGTGTTGAAATTAGAATTACAGAAAATTCACATGTGAAATTGGGTATCTAATAAAATTATTTTTTTCACTTGGGGTTTAAAAAATTTATTGAGCATAGAAATACACTAGAAAAGAATCGAAAATAATGCTATTCCATACCAAATGCCAAATGTTGTAAATTTACTGTAATTCTAATTTCAACTCCTGAGTCTTGTTAAATTTTTTTCTAGCATATTCTTTATGCTGAAAAAGCCCACATGCTTGCTCTAAAAGTTGTTTAAACCACGAAAATTAGATAGGAATTATCTCTTAGAAATTAATTGATTAAAATCCGCAAAAAACTCAGAAGACTTTTTTGACCTCCAGTTATGTAAAAAAAACTATAGAAACTCAAGGATATTTAAAAATTCTGCAAAACAAACAATTTTTGAAACATTTTTTTTAGCGCGGATAACCAAGTTGCATGTCCATTGATTTCAAATTAATTATACTTTTTTATAATTCCAATACGCTACTTTTTCGCATTGTAGCTATTAGGAATTTCAGAATTTTTTATTTTTGACCCACCCTGTAACGAGATTCGTTGCACGTAGCACAAATATTTTTGGTGCGCCTATATCTCATTACATTTTTTGAACGATTTAACTCCCTTTCTCATCATCATAACTTTTTTTTTTAATTAAGAAGTATGTTTTGTTGATCATCAATATTTGTGCTGAGTAAAAAAAAAACAATAATTCGATTGTTGTTGAGGCACCGAAAGGTTTCTTGAAATAAACATAGTTTTGTTTGTATCAAAATTTGTTTGCACAAATACTAAAAAATCGTTTTTGTTGAGTCAACAATACAGGTTTAGTGAGAACAGTCATACAGAATTTAATAAGGGGCCATCCACAAATTACGTAAGACATACATAAAATACATGAATACATGAATCAGTTGAATCCTCGACCAAAACCGACTAATGTTCAACAAAAGATTAATTTTCAACCAAGAAAGATTTTTCAGTTTATAAAGAAAAAAAATCACATGAAGAATGATGAATTCTCAAGCCAAAAATATGAATTTTCTACCAAAATAATTGAATTTTTAACATAAAAAAAGAGTTTTGAACAAAATAAATTTTCAACTAAAAAATATCAATTTCCAAGCAAAGATGAAATAGTTCCCAAAGAAAAATGTAATAGTTGATATTTCAACTGAAAAAGATTTCAATGTTAAACCAAAACCAGTTCAATTCAACCAACAAAGGCGAATTATCAACAAAATAGTTGAATCCTCAACCAAAACAGATTAATTTCCATAGCGGACTAGGTGAACGGAACGGTCACGCGATAGTGTGACCGTAAAGTGACCAAATAGTATAATTTCCTTAATATCATAATAAAATGAATTAAAACAGAAATATAAACATCTAAATTGTTGCATTATAATTTTACTTAAAGTTTTTTATAAATTTTAAATTTTAATATTTTTAAAGTTAACTTTTTAGCGTTCGCTGAATAGACAAGATTTAAAACATTTAAATATAAAATTGATAACAAATTCTTACCTAGAATTATAATTGCAACAATTTGTATGTTTATTTTACTGCTTTTATTCATTTTATTGTGATATTGCGAAAATGTTACTATGTGGTCACTTTACGGTCACGCGGTCCGCGAAGAGATTCAGCCATAGAAGTTCTGATAGATGAATTTTCAATCCAAAAAGACACTCTTAGGTTTCCTCTGACATCCACTGACCAGTTTTGAATTCCCTGACATTCTGAAATTCTCTTACCTGTAGCAACCCTGACTAAACCATTATAATTCGGTTTTCTAACTTTTCAATCATAAGCTGTTTTAAGGCCAGCTTAATAGCGAATAGCTTAATAACGAAAATCAGCAAACTTGATTGGTTGGCTGGAAAACGAAGGGGAACTTGTCTAATTACTTTATTTTCTGGTTATTTGTGAGGAATTGTCAGTATCAACTTCCATTTTTAATACTATAATTAAATATAAAAAACAATTTAACAACAAATACATCGAAGAGACTTAGATTTTTAGATTCTTTATTTACATTCTACTAAAAATGCAATCAGCTGAGACACATACAAAAATATTTCCAGGAAGTTACTTAAGACTTGTTGACGCTTACACTTAAGAATGTCGTTATTATCGACAATTTCGAGCTTCATTCTAGTCAAAACGAATATTTCATAACAGCAAGTTTACATTAGACGCGAATACTGCAATATCAAAAATATCTTTTCACATACATCTAATGTAATTCTATCAGAATAGCAATATTAAGTTTCTCCCTTTTCTTTAGAGCTTACTTTCTCAAATGAAAATTCATTCGGAATAAACGTTTTGACTAGAAAGTTTGTCGAATACAAATCTATTTCTCAAGTCGAGAGAAAAATATTTTATCAGAATCTTTTCTAATTTGTACGTCGAATACCCATATATATATGTTTCGCTGAGTCTGGTGCTAGCTCTTGTCTAATTACACCAATAATTTTATATTTCGTTAACAATATTTTTCGTGAATCAGAAAAACAGTAAACAATATACAATATTCTAACAATGATTTTTATCATTTCTATTTAGTTAGATGCTAAAATGTTCGCTCATGCATAATTTTTGACATTTATATCATTTAGGCAATTCGAATATTGTCTGATAAAATCCCTTCATAATTACCTGATGTTTAGGAAAATGTAATCAACTAAGTAATTAAATTGACGGACAAGATTGACTTTGCGTTTTTGAAACAAATTGACTAAAGTGTTCAATCTACATTAAGCTAATACGCTAATGTTAAGGCGATTGAAAAAGCTCTAATTTTTCGTCAATGACTAAACAAATGCAATTGACATTGGCATTACGAATATCTGGTATATGGGATTATGATAATATAAGTATAATATTCTTTACAGAGCTAACGCAAGAACTTTTCTTTCCACTATGAGGAAAAATTATCAGCTTTTATTAGGTCATAATATAGATCATTATTGTTTCTTCACAAAGATAGAAGTCAATATACCAAATCTATAAATTCAACATGAATATCATAATTAACATTAGAGACCTAATCAAATCCATTTTATAGATCAAATTATTTCCTAAGAAATTATAAAGAGATGCAAATAAAACATATTTCAATTGTATTTTATTATGGACTTGATCAAGTTTACACATATTAGACTTAAAAATAATTGAAAATTGCATTGCTATAACAATTAACGAAGTGTCTCGTCATTCGGAAATTCGGGATATGTCAAATATTTTTCATAAGTTTGGCTAGCCGTCCTGAAATTCGGAGATGATTAGTCCATCCCCTTTTCCAACTCCCCGAATTTTTCAGGACGACGCGACACAGCCAATAATTAAATCAGAAAATTCGTTCTGTAGTAAAAGTCTGACTTCTCTTTTTATTTTTAAGCATACTAAAAAAAAGTGGAAGATTAAACATTTAACTTAAATAGAAATTAAATTTTTCACACAGCAAATATTTCAAGCCTCACATAGAAATGCTGGAAGCTTAGAACATGGCACAGAAAATGATTTAAAATGCTGTACAATTTACAGTGCTCCTCAAGCATCGATAGGTTCAATGAAAATAGATCCAAAAACTGTTTGAATAGGTTTTTAAATGAGTATTCATAGTTTGCAAAACTACTTATCGTGAAATCTTTTCTGCTTTTTTTTCTCGAGATATCTCGAAATTACGTTTTACGATACTTACGGTGAGTATATTATAATTTGCAGGGTGCCCAATAAAAAGTTGAATTATCGAATTCTGCAAATGGTACCCCCTAAACTTATTCCTTCTGTTGAAAAAAATCTGCCATAAACTTTTTTAAACGTTTTTTTGTAAATGCGCTAGGCCGCCTTAGATCTGAAAATAAATGTTTCCATTTTTTTTTAAATACAAATTTAAGGCTGAAAAATTCTTTCATCCTAGAAAGTATTTGTTATTTATTAAGGAATAAGTCCCGAATGGTCTGAAATGGCCCCTGAACATTTTTATACGCAGTAATATGCACAGAATTTCTTCTACAATATATAAAGAGAAATTCTCCATGACGAATTAAATAAAAATATTTATACCTAAGACAGAAAAAAAATCCTGAATTTCGAAATACAAAAAAAATACACATTATTAATAGTTTAAGCATTCGTGAAGGGTTCGTCATTATTTCCAATGAAATTCAAAATTTTCGTGTTCTAAGCCCGATAATATCTGCATTAATATTTTTTATTTTGTTTCATAGAATTTGGGACCTATTCCTCAATACTTTCCAGGAGTGAAAGACTTGTTGATCCTTAAATTTTTATTTAAAAAAAAAAAATTATCTATGGTTTTGACGGTAAGTAGTTTATCGAAAACTATGAATAGTCACCTAAAAACCTATCCAAACAGTTTCTGGATCCATTTTAATTAAACCTATCGATGCTTGAGGAGCATCGTGAGTTGTAAATGAATTATATTTTGAGTAATTTTACAATTAATCAAAACAACTCTGAAACTATTCTTAAAAAATATTTTCTCCTTAGTTAAAAGGAAAATTAAAGAGTATTAAAAGATTATGCATTGAAACGACAAGAAGTTGTTAAAAGAAACATTATTGTACCCACAACAATTGATTTTATTGTAAAATGTATGATTTTTTATGTCAAATCTTTTAGATGCAACTATACCTTTCTTCAGGGTACTTCTAATGTAATGACACACCTTTAGTTGAATTTTTACCTGATATATTTATTCAAAACATTTTGAAATAAATATTCATTATTGATCTTATTTTTGTATAAATCACATTTAAAAAGTCAATACAAATAAAATTCCAAACACACCGTATTATCGTCATTATTTCGAAGAGTAAAAAAGTATTAGATCACATTTATTTGAATTAATTATCATGAACTTAAAAATTTTGATAAAAGATAAAGCCACGTGACGGAAAAAAAGAAAGCAACAATAACATGGTGATAAGTCACTATTTACAATAACGCCATTATTGGTTTATCTAACTAAGCATGTTTTTATCTACTGAAACATTTTAATTTAGTGACTCATTAAAACAATCACTGTCTTTAAGCAAATTCTCAACATATAATTGAAATTAAAATACTAAATTTATTTGTATGTAATTAAGTATATTTAGATCAAATTTGATATGCAAATTCTCTTTTTTTACTTTATCAGGAAACTAAAAATGGACTTCTTTTTCTAAACGGAGATTTAATATTTTATCTCTTAAAACTATCCAAGCATGGACGATATTTGAGGCTACAATTAGCAAATGCGTAATGTTAAAAAGGTGACTTAAGTACTCGTCAAATTTTTCTTTCTCGTCAGATGGTTTATAAATTATATGTATAAAATATATTATGGATGAAATTTGTACACGAAATACAGCTCTAAAAAAGCATTTGAAATTAAAATAGAGTAAAGATTTTAATAAAAAAATATAAATTTCTTTCGTTCTAAAAAGGGGAGCTTTGCACAGCAAACGTTCCTATAAAAATTTTCCCTGTATTGTTTTGGTTTTGTAGTGATGTAGATAAATTTGTTTTCAGTTTGAATCCAAAAAAAAAATGAAAATACTAGTCTCTACCCTTTAAAGTCTTAGGTAAAACATAGTTGAGATAAATTTGATGCAGTCTATATCTTTTTTTCTAATCAGGAAGAACCGTTAAAAGATGGGAATGTCGAAAGATGCGGACGAATGGATATTACAAACTTTCCGCTTTTCTCGCAGTCTCATTAATTCATTATTGCATTTTTATGTTACTATTCCTTGATGATAAATCATGGCACTTGTTTTACGAAACCGTTGCATTTTTGTACTCACTGACAAGGCAATACTCCATCGCGAGTAAAAATTCACATTTCTTAAGTAAAGAATTATTTGTTTTTCTACGCAGAGGCTGGCGCAGAACCGTTGCAGTGAAAATCTTCTAGCTCTTTCTCTTCTGAAAAATACAATGAGAAAAATGCTTAAAAAGGGGAAAATAGGTTCATAAAAAAAAGTAAAAATTCACAGCATGAAGTCTTAATCATACGTGGAATGTGTAGTTGAGTTTTAAAAATGTATCTCAAAGAAAAGAATTTGTCATAAGTTAATGTCTGAATTAATAAACACATCTTCTTATCAATTTAAGATAATATAACGTATTATTCAGCTTCAGACAAATATGTAATTAGCTGTGGGTTGCAAAGAGAGGGAAAGATCGTATGTTTCCTCGTTCCTCACAGTTCAAGACATTTTGTGCGAGTAACAACTTCGCAACAGCCCCTTGTTAATTAATATTGTATATTCATATTTTTTATATTGAAGAAATTTTAAGATCTATTGATAAAAAATCTATGTTCAACGGTGAATCTCGCGGTGAATGTAACAAAAATTACAAAAAGTACTTTTAAGATGCTTAGGATACTTGATGTGTGACTGGAACAATATTTAAACACAATTTTGAGTTAGAAAAAAATATATCGTTTATTTAAAATTTCTAAACTTCAATTTATATCTTGGAACGTTTTGTGAGAAAGTTAGATTAAGTGTCGAATTATCACTTTTTTTTTAATTTTCTGTATTACTTGTGCAACGATAATGTTTGTGGAAAACTTTTTAGCTGAGGGTACGTTCAGCAGTTATTTTTTTGAAATTCATTTTGGAAAATGTGAAAATTTTGTCATCCTATCGGGATAGCCTGTGATTTAAAAAAAATGTAGATATCAAAATTAGCTTTCCCAGAGGCGTAGAAAGTTTTAAAAATTTTCAGAAACTATTAAGAAAAACTAGTTTTTTGGATTTGGGTAGTGGAACATACATTTAAATAAATATTTTTATAAAATTTCTTTAGTTTTGAAGGAACCGGAAAACAAAAAATAAATGAAATTCCCGACGATTGATAATATTACCTAAATTGAAAATTCCTGAGAGAAAATTGAAAAAAATATTTTATTATTATATTTTTAATAAATAAATAATATTTAGTGAAAAAAATTTTTTAATTGTTTAGATTCAGCAATTTTTTATTTCGGTAATTTTCAATCTCGGTAATATTATAAACTTTCGAAAATATTCCAGTGTCGAGGATATTCCTTTTCGGTAATATTTTGTGTCGGGAATTTTCCGTTTCGGTATTCTCATTGTCGGCGATTTTCCAGTTACGAGAATTTTATTTTTCCATCATTTTTTTTAAACTTTAAATAAAATGTTGTACAAATTATAATTTTACTGATTTGAATTTTATTAATTATTTTCGAAAAGTTTAAAGACAAAGTTAAAAATCTTTTTTTATGTTCAAAAACATAGCTTATGGTGCATTTCGTCAAATCAAACTCAATTAAACGTTTTTTTGAATAAATGTTCCAATTATCAGATAAAAAAGTATCTTTTGTTAATATTTCAAAAAGTCTACCTATATCAAAAATCGCTTTTAAATGATTTCTGTATACAAAACACATATTTAATTTATAAAATCTTTAAACTTACGACGTCTCAGGGGACGTCTGATTTTTGTTAAAAAATACAAATATTGACCATTAATTCAAGTTTATTAGTTTGGGTATTTTTATTGTCGGAGATTGAACAGTTTCGAGAATTTTATTTTCTAAACTGGACATCATTTTTTAGACTTTAAACAAAATTTTGAATTATGAAATTTATATTACTTATATTATATTTATATTATATTTATTGAATTAGTTTAGAAAGGTATAAAGACAAAATCAAAACTCTTTTTTATGTTCAAAAACATAGACAATGGTGCATTTCTACAAACCAAACTCAATTAAAAATTTTGTTAAATAGATGTTCTTTAACCATATAAAAAAGTATTATTTGTTAATATTTCCGAAAATTCTAACCGCATCAAAAATCGTTAGAAATTATTATTTTTCTGCAAACGGTGCATACAAAAAAGGCGCTATCATTTCTTATTAATATTACTCGTAATAGTATATGTAATATGTATTAAATGTTTTCCCTGATTTTTGTAAAAAAAATACAAATATTGAATATTAATTCATGTTATGGTGTTTGAACAGCGAGAGTAAAGTTTTATTTGGTAAAAATAAATAGATAGTAAATTATTTTATGTTCCGAAAATAAAACTTTTTCATAAAACAAATCTTAGTTATACTGTAAAAACTATTTCTTTTATGCCATAAATTTCTATAAAGCAAAACTAAATGTACAGGCAAAAGCTTAAAAAAACTGATAAACATTTAAGTTAGCAGGCAGGAAGGAAATATTGGGTAATACATTTACTTCTTTTATTCACATAAAGACAAAGCGATACACGTGTACCACAGCACAGCCATTGAAAGAGTTGGATAGCACTTTTTCGGTTTATCAGTCGCGAACCACTTCGATCGCCTTTTAATCCTTTTGTTTTCGAGCTCTACGCTTTTACAAATCCAATTATCTCGAAAATGATATAGGTTAAAACAAGTCTGCCGCGCTCTTTTATTTGGAATTATTATTCATCGAGTTTAGCTTTATTTTCCATGATTCGTAAAACGCACAATATTACTCCAGACCTTTATCATTGTAATTATTGTACGAGAGATTTCGAGTATTTTTCTATTCTGGAATACAATAGCTAGAATGACTGATTTCATATCAGTTCATTAAATTATAATTACACAATAATATCGTATTATACAAAAGTCACTGAAACTCCCCTGAAAAACTATTATATTATGTGCATAAAGCAGATTGGGAGTTTAAATTGGAAGTCGTTTCTTTCTTTTAAAATTGATTTGAGTAATTTATGTCTAAATGATATTGACACTGCTATCACATAATTGAGTCTTTCTACTTCAAATAACTTTTATAAAAAAATATAAAACTTATTTTTTAGGAAATAAAAATTAATCCTTGATTAAGATAAAATGATGATATCTACTGAGTTATTTACGTATTTTAAAAATTTCAAACTTTTTGTGCATTTCAATAAAGAAGGTAATATGTTTATCCAACTTTTTGAAACGAAATACCTTAAATATCAAATAAAAATAATGAAAATAAAACAATTCATTTCAACGCGTAATTAAAATTTCATGAAATATAATTGAAATGAAGGTAAATCTGATTTTAATAAACCAAGTTGTACAATATAAAATTAGCTAAATTTATATCTGAATTATTAACAAACGATAACTATGTTTCGTATTCATATTCATTATATAACTAATACCTCATTCTCTTTCCATAGTTTGATTTATCGAATTTTCCCAAATCCGTTGAATTTAATAATAGAATCTATCTACACATATAGTTCAAATTACGTTTCCATTTCTTTGGATCGTTAAAAGTAGATTAGTATTATTCCTACATTAACTACGCACATATTTTCCTAAATAAAAACACAACGTAATATAGGGGAGACCACCCTAGAGTAGATAATGAAACTACAGTAGATAATCATTAATTAGAAGCTACTGTAGATTCATTATCTATTGTAGGGTGGTCTCACCTATTTAAATAGAATTTGCTAGAGCTATAAAAATGATATCGAGACAGCAAAATCCCAGATTTCAATTACTTCGTCTCTCGTCAAGTTAATTCATACTAGAGTCCCTTCAAAATGGAAACAGTTCAACTGACCGTGTTGATCGTCCAAAGTTAGTAAAAGGCCTGGTTCGTTTAATTTTTTGATCAAAAAGTAGTGGCACACTCTCAGAGTAAGTCATAGTATTATTATTGTGTTTAGAGAACCCGTTATCACAATGCCGATAAAACGGATAATTTTTTAAGTATCCAGAGTGTTGAAGCCAGCAATAGCGATGAGAACATATTGGATCACTGCAACGTGTTATTATCTCTTCCTTAAGCGACCTACCTTTTTTTGTTTCTCTTCCGTTAGCTCCTGAATTTGGTGTTGGTTTCGCACTATCTATAATGAAAGAAAGATGGAAGCGCTGCTAGAAATACAGTCCAAACAAGAGAAAACTATAAAGCAGAGTTGAGATGCAACAAATATAAAATAATCTAAGTGAAAAATAACAGAGTTATCTGTGATTTAGTCTCTAAATAGACTTATAAATCTAATACACAAAAACTAGTTAATAAAATCTAGAACATGGAGTTTAGTTCACAAAGTTTTAGACACATGTAGATTAAATTAAACAGCATCTGGTTACCAACTCTAGTTAAATTGAACTACAAGCAATAAACCTAACTCTATCTCAAAGCACATTTTCATATATAAACAAGTATCTCATCTGTCGATGCTCTTTCATTGTTCTATTATTGCCTTGTGTCAAGCATGGGGCATGAGATAATTATATTGCAATCGTTTTCGATGACGCAAGAGGGAATTTACGATTATTAATGCTTTCAATCCACCATCGTGTGCAATTCTTGTGCTTTTCAGATATCGTCAGTTTTGAGCAACTTTCATTTTTTTAGAATTACCCACCATTTACCCAGGCTGGGCTGGTCAAGGACTGCCCGGCTGGATCCACAGAATCTAGAACTGGGGCTTCTTTCACAAATCTCACTGCAAACATGGCTAAAGCTGCTACTATCGATGGCACACCGCTTAAAACGAATGTCAAGCTGTAAGAATCTGAAATAAATTGAAAGTGGTTTACTGCACCGGTGAAGAGTTCAGTGCGATTTTAATTATTCAGCCAGATAGGCATTTAGATTTTAATTAAGGGTACAGTTAACGTCATCCGGTAGCTATTTAATCGATTTCATAGTTAATTAAGTTGCTAAACTTTGAACGAGAAGTAAGAGACTGACTCAGGGTTGCTACAAGGTTTGGAAACCTGAAAGATCTAGAAAAGTAATGGAATTTTGAAAAAATGAATGGATGTTTTGCTATTCGCGCCTACTTCAAAGTCTTAATTACAATTTTAGTACTTAATGGCAAATTTTATATTTACGAATTGATAAAAATCATATGATTATAGTTCCAAAACATTTGTTTTAAATTTTGTAATAATATTCGTGAGATTTTTTACAATTTTGTAATTATTTTAAAGCCCTTTACATTTCCGGTGGAAATAATCTTTATGAATTTGTACGAAATCGAAAATTTTGCAAATATTGATACTATATCAGTTCGGGGTGGACAAGGATCAACCCCCTTTAAGAAACACTTCAAATATTATCAGTCTTCACATGAAGAGTGGCAGTACAGAACTAGATAATCAAAAAAATGTGAATATTTCATAAGAGCGAAATAAACATTCTGTAAAATCGAAATCACTATTTAAAGATAAAACAAATGTCTACTCCTGAGCCAAAGTATTGCTGAATTAAGGCCAAGAAGTTTCATAAAAAAAATGGTACCCAGTTCCAGAGAAACAGATGTGGAAATCGACAATCTCAAAGTTACACTGACCACTTACTCGGCTGCGAATTGCGATAAAAAACTCAATTTTTAGTTTGAAAATAAAATAAAATCATGCTTCTGAGATATTAAGTTTCTAAATACGGGTAAATGAAGTTTGATATGAAAAAGTTAGCTAAATCTGTGAAAAGCGACTGCAAATTTTGAGATTTAAATTTCATGGGATAGCGATTAAAAAGCGAATTTTCAATCTTTTGCAAAAATAAAATTTTACACCTGAGATATATGATGCTGAATGACAATAAGAAAAGTTTGATTAAAAAAAATACTCTGTTCCGAGAAAATCAAACTTGAAGATCGCAATATTACAGTATGACATTTTTTTGCTAAAAATCCGAAAAAAATACTTTTTTTCTGTCATTGCAAGAAACATCAATGTTAAAAGGTTAAAAAGAATTATTACTACGTTAAAATTGTAACTAAATTATAACTAATATTTTAAATACACTTTTTAAATTATTGTATCAAAAAATGATATTTTAAAAAAATCATTTTACTGCAATGTGTATTTGATTTTTAAAGATTTTTTCATGCAATAAACACATTTTCGATAAAAATGTTGGTTATTCTGTCCTGTACTGCAACCATTCACATATCACTCACCATTTTTGAAAAATCACAAAATTTAGCAAATCTCAATACTCTGGAAAAATTGTTTGCGAAAAAGTACAGCTTTCAAAGAGGGTAACGTTTTCATATGAAATTGTAGAAAATTATCGATTTGGTGTTCTAAATTTTCTTAATTTTTCATAGAAATATGTATTTACATATTCATTAAATTTTGTAAAAATTACGAATTTCTCACAAAAACCTATTGACTTCATTTTTAAGTCGTATATTTGTCTATTTTTTCTTCGAAAGTAGTATTTATTCATAACTGTATATAGAAATGTGTAATTTCATAAGAAAAACCATGAAAAACTACAAATATAAGTTTTGCAAATTGCAAATTTTCGTTATCTTTGTAAAAATTCGTAACTTTCTACAAAAACCTATTCAAAATTATGAAAAAACAAATCTTCATTTTAAAACCGTGAATTATCCCATTTCTTTTTAGAAAATTGTATTTATTCAAAAATTATGTGTAGAAATTTGTAATTTTTAAGAAAAAATATTTCAAAAACTAAAAAAAAACTACAACTAGTTTTTGAAAATCATAAAATTTCGTTATTTTTTGTAGAAATTCATACTTATAAGAAACTAAACATTTTTCTATAATGAGTAACTGTTTAAAATTTACTTATTGTATTTTATAACTGGCACACCGTTTGTCAAATTCTAATAGAAAAATGTGAAACAAGATAAAATTATTTTTTTCCTTAAAAATGAGTTAAAAAAATTTCATTAAATGATGTGCAATGATCGCAATGTAAAAGGAGATATGTAATTCTTTATGTATAGAAATGTAACACATGCATTTTCAAGATATTGACAAAATAAAAACAACAACAAATCAATGAAATAGACAAAACTCAAATAGGGGACCTCTAAAGTCTAAACCATATCCGATTTTGATTCAAAAAAATGTTTCGCCTAATGTTAGTGTGCGTGTTCAGATTCGAAAATCGGTTTTTCGTCATATAAAATGAATCACCGCATTATTCATTAAAAATGTTAATTTTTCATACTTTGTAGTTTTCTATGCCGATCTATTACTAAATCTGTTATTTTCTACGACCATCTGTAAACACGAAATTTTCATAGAACGTTGTAGTTTGACGTAAAGAATTGTTCCACCAGGGTTTGAATTGATTGATAATTTTGCAAGAAATTGTTAGTAAATTAGTTTGCGACCAGCAAAATGTGTTAAAATTGAATAGAATAGACTACATTTTAAAAAAAGGTGACCTGTAATTTTGTCAAAAGTCGATCTGAAAAACCTGGACAAGTTATGAAATTGTGAAACCGGACTTCTGTAGCAACCCTATGAGGTTATTTTCATAAATTAAACTTTTAAATAGATTGTCATACTTGAACGATCGTAAAGATATCCAGCAAACAAAGATCCAATCGTCACAGGTAAAGCACATAGCCCCAATAAGAAACTAATGGCAGACGTTGCGTCCTTCTGACCGCAAATTTCGAAAGCGATGGGACCCAAGAGGGATATAAAACATCCATCAAATAAACCCATACAGAGATAAATTATTATTAAAACTGTATAGGATGAAGTAAACGCCATGAGCATCATCAGAGATCCCAAACACATGAAAGAGATCTGTACATAGAAAAAATTGTTACTTTATCAAAAGATTCAAATCAGTTTAATCGATAAACTTTGAACGCTTGCTAATCACTTTAAATGTCTAGTCTGTTGCAGTATTTATTATTATCTCACCTGTTGCAATAGTATTCTATTTACGCGTGGTAAATCTGCAATATATCCAAATATCAGACGACCAATTCCAGAAGTGACACCAAGACACATGATTGGTGCCGCCTGATTGGCATCCTTGCCAAAATGCGTTTCTACAAATTTCCCTACGTGAATGTATGGCGTCTGATACCTGCAATCGCGAATTCAATAGATAAATTAGGACGTTTTTAAAAACTTTCCAGTTCAATTGTATTTATCGCTTTAAATTCCATCTTCAAACATTAAATGCGCTCATTTTGCAAGAAGAGCGACTCACCCGAGGAGAGCGATAGGCATAGCAGTGGCCCATATCAGGTATCGCTTTCTTTTCAGAATAGATAAGTTAACAATCCCTTTAAGCTTTTCACAAAATGTAGCCTGATGTGCCTTTTTCGGTTTCTCAACGACTGGTGAAAGGGGCTCTACAAATGTGGAAAACAGTTTAGAAGGATGTATAATTTCCTAAAGGAATATAGAAATGGCTATTGTATTATTATAAACAAATGTAATACTCACGAGAAACTGGTTTGAACAGACAAGCGCATGCCATAACAATACAAGTGAGGGAGCCTAAGCTTATTACAAGAACTTTTAATCCGAATTCTTTAAGTAGATGCTTCATCAGGTATGGCATAACGATAGTGAAAATGGAACTTCCTGCGGTGACAATTCCATTCACAAGTCCTAAATAACGCTTAAAATAATGTCCTAGAATTACTAAGCTGGGTGCGTAGGCTAAACTTGCTCCTACTCCGTACATAATGCCATATGTCAAGTACAGACATTCAACCTGCAATGAAAAAAAAAATATATTTTTTTTGTGAAAAAAATATCGGTGAGAAATGCGAAATTTGTGTACTTTATGAAATTACCATCCACCTTTAATGCAAATTCTTAACGTTATTGTTATAAACTTGCTTAAAACAGGTATCAGAGTCTGGTCTCCATGCACCCTAATTCTCCTACTTTTTATATCCTCTATAGTACTATTAATTTAGTCGAAATTAATCGAAAAATTCCAAGTTTTAATACACTTTCTATAATTAAAGTAATCAAATTTGGAATTTTAAACTTATGAAAGAATTTTATTTAAATGAGATGGAATTTAGAAGTAATTTTTCTTGAAAGAAGTTTTGAAACTTTCTAATTTATAAAGAATTGAAACAAAATGGATTTTAATTTTGAGAACATTTCCATTGGAATTTTTTTGTTTTTGGATTCAGAAGAAATTTAATTTACAAAAAATTTTTAATTTGGAAAAAATTTCTAGAAACTGACTAGAAGTTGTAAATGTTTCTTTTATCCAAATTATTAAAAAAATTCTGGGTATAGGAATTAGGGATCTTGCACGCTGAAAGTTCTAGAAAAGCTGAATAAAAGAACTAATATTTTTTTTAATTTGACACTCCAAAGTGGTTTTCAATTTAAATAAAATCGCAAACTTTTAAACATTTTGAGGTAAGCGTTTAAAGGATAAAAGCAAAAAATTTCATGTTTTTAGCTTAAATGAAAATGCAAAGAAGCAATTGAATTTGAAATTTTTGATTTAAAAAGATTTAATTTACAAGTATAGCTTAATGGGGTGTATCAGAGTGTCCCGTGATCAATTACATTGTTTATATTTGTATTTATTTGCAAAAAGTATCTGGGGCTTTATAGGGGGGATTTATAATTTGAAAAATGAATATATTGTGCTGACATTTTTGGAAATGGTTTAAAATATATAAGAGCACTTTTGTCTGGCCCATTTCAGTTTTTACTTTCTTTACATATTGCAATTTTATTAATTTGTAATTTGAATTGTAACTAAGAATAAGGCCTTAGAGCCCTAGCTAAAATATAATTAATGAAATTGCATCATTAAATAAAAATAAAAACTCAAAAGGGCTTTTGAATCATTTCCCAAAATTGCAGCACAATATATTCATTTTTCCCATTATAAAGCCGCCGAATATAATAAAATGTAATAATTGGCACTTGAGAGAATGTCACATTCCCTTAAAAAGTATTATAACTTTACATCCTGAAAATAAACAAATTAATTGCAAATGTAATAAGCGTACTCTCTAAATCTGAATCAGCGATAAGTATACCGCTAATTCAAATCAGCGTATATACGCTGATTTGAATAAGCGGTATACTTATCACTGATTCAGATTTAGAGAGTAAGTAAAAAAAATGTGGAACTGAGTTCATTTCGAAATAAATGAAGATGATGAACATTTTGAATTTTTTTTGAAAATGTATAATATAGCCTTCCGAAGCCGTTAATTTGAGACATAAACTGTTTTATGTTAAAATTTTTTTTTAATATTATAAACTGTTTTATTTGTAAATTAAAATGATTAAAATTAGAAAAGCCGTTGGCCTAGAAGATATCTAAGTAGAAGAATTTTAATTAATTAAACATAATGGTTATTATAATATCAGTATAATTGGAAATAATTTAGAATTTAACATTTTATAGGCGAAGAAGGGAATTAAATATCATTTACTGGGGCTTGAAAGTTGGATTAGAAGGAAACCAGATCTATTTCAAATCAGCCAGGCAGACACACTTCAAGTCGTAGAATCTCCTGGCGACAAAATATGTTGTTTTCTAGAGGATATTAGGCGAGGCGTATTTCCGATTCGAAAGAAGAAATTTTTCTACGAAGGTGTTTATTTGAACATTGAAGATTGTTTTTCAAGAAAAGACAAATCGGGCTTTTAAATCTCTATAACTTTGGATTTAAATGAGATATTTAACTTTTCTTTCCAGATTCTTGTGAGAAGCTACGTTTTCTTGGCGAGAATTAGAATCAAAAGTCCACAAATTTGAAAATCATTTCACTCAAAAAATCCTTAAATTCAAAATGAATTGAAGACATTAGAATGACATCTGGATAAGGAACAATTTTTCGAAATTCTGTTTGTAACGGTTTTAAGTAATCTAGGACACTATTTATCGATACATATTAGGAATATGTAAAAATCATTTCTCCTTTTACTCGAAAAAATGAATTTTAAAATGATAAAAATGACAACTGAATAATGACCATCCGGTTCTTCCGCCCTCGAATACAGAAAATTAAAAAAAAAATGTTTTTACATCCTTGAAACATTGTAAATAATGGCCATGTACTTTTATAATTTTGACTAATTTTTCTACCATGTAATATAGAAATAATTTGGTTTTTGGTCCATACCCAGTTGTCATTCTCATATTTTCATAAATTCTTAAATTCAAGTGCGAACACTTTTCGAAATTTTTGTATATCCAAGAATACATCATATTTAACAGGCTCGAAAAAGCCCTTTCTATGATGTGATTTTGCAAAAAAGACCGGTTTTTTAATTTATCAGATGGAAAACTGAATAGGGATCATTTTGTTTTTCCCCCTCCCACACAAAAATTGGTATTTCCTAATGTTTTCACATCTTCAATGTGGAGTTCTTCGGTAGTGCATACGTCTATATGTTTATTAAAAGTCATTCTCATGTCTTCAGTTTAATTTTAAAATTATATAAAGATCATCAATTTGAAAATTGTTAATTTCGGAAATAATTCGAACTTTAAAGTACTCAAATTAACGAGAATTCAATTATTCGTAAATTTTGTTCATAACTTGTAGAAATAAAGAACGAGTACATTGTTAAATTATTTTGCTTTATGCATTTCTTCGCCTTTTCATTGTCTTTTTCACATTCCCTAAAATTCCCCTACCTCTGTAACACCAATTCCTACATTCACCCTATTTTTTCTAAACTGGAGACTTAGGGCCTGTTTCAGAAAAAAAAAACTAAATTTATAACTAAAGATTAGAGTGGGAATAAAATACCGTGTCCAGAAAAAATGAAGAAATAAACATCCCCAAAGCAGCAATAAGACCTCCCAAAAAAGTTGTCATCTGAATTCCAATTTTATTTGTGAGAATTCCGGCAAGAGGCGACATGCAAAAGGTCGTGCCAAGTTGTAACGATCCCACAAGAGCTGCAAAAGAAAAAAAGATTAAAAATAGTTGAAAAGAGAAAACGTTTCTTTCCCGACTTTAAAAGATGACACCGATGCGATATTATGTAAGAATTAATGATATACATATTAAATCTTGTTATGCATTGGAAGAAAATCAGAAGGAGAGTTACTTGACCCCTATTATGATTAATGGCCATTTAATTGATGTTTAATAAATCCTGATTTAGCTCAGTACGTAACCTAGGGCGTTTGCCTCATATACATATTGTTCTCTTTAATGGAACTGATGTGAGTTAGGGAAGCGCATTGGATGATTAATTAATGCAAGATAAGTACTATATTACTTTTGCTCAAAATGTAATTACTTTAGAGCGCAAAGCAATAATAAGAACTAGCGAATAACTGTTTATAAATAAATTATTTAGAAAGAATACTTCTAGGCACTTCGAAATGGAAATATAATTTAGACCATTTTTATTACATTATTTTTACAATTTTACCAGGAAACTAAATTTCAAATCCTAATGGTTTAAAAGTTAAAGAAAGTTTTATTTATTGGAAGAAATTACAGTCTGGCTATCGTCAAAATGAAAGTCAATTTGATCTCTCTATCAATTAATGCACAAATAACGAGAATTATTAAAATTGACTACATGACTTTATTTGCAATTCACTTGTATGTTAATGAAAGAGAAATTAAATAATTAAGGTTAATTGAACTTAATTCAAGCTTCTGATATGTCCGCCTTGAGTCCCATCTCCCATATATTTAATAAAGCAAATAAATTATTTCTTTAACTGCAGATTACCTGCCAATAAGAATCCAAGCAAATTAAGTTTCTTATTAAAATATTAAAATCTAAAATTTTCACTTTAGCAAACAAAACCTTTCAACTGAGGAATAATAGAGAATTTTTGTGCATTTTTGTAAACGTGTTATTCAAAAGTTTATGATCTAAACATTTTATAGAAACGATTTTTTTTTAATTTCAAGTACTCAGAGCTTATTTCAAATTGGTTGAAAATGCAGATTTGAAATACTACATTTCAATGAGTGACCATTATGATGACGTCTGTTATGAGCGCACAGAAGGGAAGCATGTGCATATCATTTATTATATTTATTAATTTGGTGACTTTCAACCAGAATATTTCATGTTAATATGGCTCAAATTTTTTTATTTTTTAATGTTATGAATAGAAATGAATAGAAATGAATAATTGAAATTTTAAAAGTCAATAAATGTTGACAGTAAGTCTCGATATAAAAAAAATTGAATGTGACACGCGATTTTTTCAAAAAAACTGAATAACCAATCAAAGTATGTTCATTACTCATGAAACATGAAAATTCTCTATTATATACTATTACTAGAATCATCAGAAGCGCGCTACGCTTGCATGTCGTTTTTCAGTTTGGGGAAAAAATAATTTTCAATACAAAATAAAAATCTGGAATAACTCTTTCTTTTAATTTTACCCCTTAAGAAAATTCAAAAAGATTTAAAAAAAATTTATATGTGTTAGATCAAAATTTCAACAACAAAATTCATCTTCAACCAAATAGTTGAATTTTCAAACAAAAAAGGTAAATTCTCAACGAAAAATGTAATATTTGATATTTCAATTCAAAAATATTTTTATTTTAAATCAAAAACAGTTGAATTCATCCAAAAAGAACAAATTTTAAACAAAATAGTTGAATCCTCAACCAAAAAAGATTAATTTTAAACCAGTTGCATTTTTAAATGAAAAATATTAAATATTTTCCGAAACAGACGAATTTTCAACAAAACATTTTAATTCTTAAACCGAAAATATGAATTAAAAAAAAAAACATCATTTTCAACCAGAGTTAATTTTCAAGCATAAAATACGAATTTTCAACCAAAAAATGAAACAGGTGATACATCAATCAAAAATAATTTTATTTTAAATAACAAGCATTTGAATTCATAAAGAAATCGAATTTTTAGCAAAATACTTGAATTCTCAACCAAAAAGATGATTTTTCAACCAAGAAGATTAACCAAGCAAGTGAATTTTTATCAAATTACTTTAGATTTTAACAAAGTAGTTGAATTTTTAACCAAGAAAGATGAATTCTCAAAGAAAAATATAATAGTTAATATTACAACTAAAAAAATATTTTTATTTTAAATAAAAAAGAGTTGAATTCATCCAAAAAAGACGAATTGTCAACAAAATAGTTGAATCCTCAACCAAAAAAGATTTTAATTTTAAACCAAACAGTTGCAATTTTAATAAAAAGATGAAATTTCTACCAAAAGAGATAAATTTTCAAACCAAAAAGACGAGGCTTCAACGAAATTGTTGAGTTTTTAACAAAAGAATTTTTATGTCAAGAAAGAACATAAATTTAAGGCAAATTTTACAAAATGGAAGGAAAAATTTTAGTCAGTTTAAAAGATATTTAGGGCTGTTTGACACTTGGAAAACATTTTAAAATATTTTATAATTTTACGGAAATATTTCAAACTTTTAAAATATTTATAATTGCCTGAAACTTCTAAAATTCCTAAATATCTTTTAAACTGACTCGAATTATTCCTGAAATTATCTTAAAATCTTCCGGATTCGTTTTTGTCAATTTCGGAAATCTCTTGAAATGTTTTAAAATATTTTCAAATATTCTCTTCAAATGAATTTTTTTTTAATGAAGAATCACTTTCAATATTCCCATTTTACTTAGAAATCTCAAAAAATCTACATTTTGTTTCAAGTTTTTTAAAATCTTTTCCAACTTTATGTTATTCAACAAAATTTTTTTAAACCTCTTAATATCTTTTAAATTGATTGCAATTTTTGCTAACGTTTTTAAAAAATTCTAAAAAATTTTAAAAATTGCCTTAAAATCTTCCAGATATTAAAAAATTTCCACTATTAAAAAACATTTACAATTAAAATTTGATCTTTTATCAATAATGTTTCGAAACATTAAGCAATAAATGTTATTCCAAATAAAATTCCTTATTTGGAAATTTTGATTTACTAAATTGATTTTGCAGAAAAAATTTAAACTTTATTAATAGATAAATGAATTTAAACTCATTTAATATGGTCAAGGTGTTAAGAATAGAATTAAAATTCCTCACTAGGAGATTGCAATTTACAAAATTCTAGGAAACCTAAAAGAACAAACTGAAAACAGCCAATAATAATCATAGTTACGCAGTATGCAACCAATCAGGTATTCAACAAGAATGAGTGCAAGATTTTCGAGAATTTCTTTTCACTAATTTTTGTTTAGATAGAATTATACTTTATTATAAACTTTTTTTTGCCAAACTTAAGAACTTTCACTGATGCCATTTATGAATATAAAAAATAGTATTTTAAGTTTTAAACATTTCTTTATGGTAAAACTATAGTCGGATGAATGAACTTTCAACACTCTCATGTCTGTGCTCTTCACTAAATTATTCGCAAATTGGCACCTTAAATGACCCATGTCCTTCCAACTGAAATTCGGCGGATTGTGAATGGTCAAAAGAAATCTTTAAAAGATGATGACGTCAAACTACAATATCTTTCATCATCTGATAGCTAAAATAATTATTTCGTTGCAGGTCGTGAACAATTACATGTTTATTTTGCTAAATAAACATATGCTTTAAAATATTTTGATAACAATTCATATAGCTTAAGTCATTTGACAAGGAAACAGGAAAATTAAAAAAAAGGGGTAAAAACCGGAAAACTCAATAAATTAATTCTAAAAACCAAAGTCCCATATGAAAATTTAACTGGAAAGCATCACAAAATTTTTTTATTATAATAATAATTTCTTTCTTCAAGTAGGCAAAGATATATTTTTATAGATTGAAGAAACAGCCTAGAGTATCTACTTTAGATAACAAAGTCTGCCTCCCGCGTAAACTAGTGCCATAGTATCTATTTATACGCACGTGTAGCATTTTATAGTTTTGGTGACTGAACCGGACAGTTACTTACTCTTTTATCATTCTGACTATTCTGATCTTAAACGAATCAACATTAACAAAATTTTTTTTTGTCAGTTTTTTTCGGCTATGTCTTTAAAAATTAAATTTCGCTTTTTCGGACTATCAAATCGCTTTCTCTGACTGTTTTCTTCGCAGTTGAAACATAAGGAATGTTTTTTTTATCGGTACTGATAACTGATAACGAATATGGAGTATGTGCATTGTGTGATGAATTTTATCCTCTTATATAATTGTGTGTACACAATACTTAAAAGCAATTTTCAGTGTATATATTCGATAGAGATTAGTTGCAATTCTCATAAAAACAATTCTTAAACATAATAATTTTAAAGTAATTTAGTTTATACAAGAACTGAATTATTTCACTTCTAGGACAAATGTATTCTTACTTATTATTACTATTTAAATATACGAATATAAAAACCTAGGATATTAATTACTGAATTAACTGGGGAAAATATTGTTAATATGCATTTGAAAGTAGAAAATGAAGATGAAAACCATTAATGTACTCTAACTCATCACATAAAAGTGTAGTCTAATGTTGATTACTCTCTATCAATTCTGAAGTAGTAATTTTTGTAATATATACGATAGTACAGTTCATTGACCATTTCAGACACTTATTTATTTCAAGTGCATAATTAATTAACAATTCTTATAAAAATGCATTGATAGAATACTTTATCAAACTTTGTATTACTTTAATATACGAATGAACCACATTTATTTAAATTTATGTACCTACTTCAACTTAAAAAAAGATACTGCTTTTCTAATAATTCATCTAATAATTTGTACTAATTTTTTAATGCCATTCGATTTTACTTGAAAGAATTTGAATTCAATGATTCTATATTAGTGTCGCAGCTTTTAAATCCAATCGTGGTTATTACTGTCGATCTACATTTGAATTGAATTTCAAATACAAAGTTCGCCACAGAGCTTGATTTGTCATAGTTTCAGTGTCTTTCATTACTCTGTTGTTGCCCAGACTATCGTGAAAACCATGCAATCAATCGATAATTACAAAATTATGCGATAGAGTTTATAATGATCATCTTGTCCAGAATTAATACCCAATGATGAAAAGGGCAAAATCACAGATTTCCTATAGTATATAAAAAAAAAGGTGAAAAGAGAAATTGATGATCAGAAAAGCTTATAATTATAGGATCAATGCCACCAATTTTTTCAACATTTTTTTTAAATCCAGTATTTTTCAAAGTGATAAAGACATAAATTATTAGCTTTTTCTTTTTCACCCCAGAAAGGTCTCTGATTCTTTCGAAATCCGCAAAAAATTATTTCAAAATTAACAAAATAGCGACCATTTGTCCGCAAAACGAAACATTTTTTCTTAAAAAAATATGCGAGACGGAAATAAATCCGAAAAGGAAAATTGTTCCTTTCGAAAAATTCTACAAAAAAATCCCGCTCTATTTTTCCATATTTTGCACAACAAATTATAAAAAAAGGAAATGGGCACTATTTTTATTAAATCTGTTATTTCCCAAAATAATTCAAATTAATTACTTTTTCTTTTCGATTGCGATGGAGGGTTTCTCATTGTTTCAAAATCCGCAAAATAAAATATTAAAACGTTAAAAATTAACAAAATGACAAACTTTTTTCTGACAAATATTTTGTTTCTTCAAAAAACGGTCGCCATTTTGTTAATTTTCACTTTATTAATTAATAATTTCGAAATATTTTTCGAAATATTAATAAATTTAATAATTTAATTAATAATTAATAATTTCGAAAACATGAAAAATTCCCCGTTATAATAAAAACAGCCCGAAACAGGTAGGCGAACGACCTCCGTCCCCAAGGAAAATCGGAATAAAAAAAAGCTTCTAGCATTGGGGTCTAAATCACCAAAAGTTCCTCATTTTTCTTATTTTTAACCACTGATATAAAAAAAAAACCATGACATAGCAAAATTTTTTAAAATCTTAATCCGATATACCAGGAGCTTCAATTCGAGCGATTTCCAATAGAGTCTGAAAAATGTAATTTTCCCCATTTTTCTTATTTTTTAACCACTAACATAAAAAAAACTATAATGTAGCAAATCTCACTTTTGATCTAATCATACATGCCAATGATTTAAATTTGAGCCATCCCCAAAGAAAATCAGACTAAAAGAAAAGCTTCCAACATAGGGGCTCTTCATCCCTAAATTACCCTATCCCTTCTCCTTTACCTCGAAATGATTATTTGCTGAAAATTAAAAATTTAAATAGCAAGCTCATTTTCCCCAAGGTTCACAGCATTTTTTTCGCTCATGAGTGGTCACTTTATAGGGCGAATACAAAACCTCAACGCACGAGGGTATAAGGGTTTCCTACGAAACCCTAAAAAAGAAAAATATAAATAAGATATAAATAAAATTCTCTTTTTGCGGGGTTTGAAACAAGGAGATCTATTTTCACCTCATCAGAATCAAAAAGAAAATATTTATTACCTTAATTATTTTAAAAGCATCCAATTTAAGGAATAGTTCCTCTTTAAAAAAAAGGTTGAAAAAATGTTCAAAACTCCCGTCCAAATTTTTTGTTTCGGACACAAAGAACCCATAAGTAAAAGTTCATGCTTTTTAAAACAGTTTGAGCCAAAGTTAGCTGTACGGCTGTTACTAAAGAAGGAAAACTGAAGTGAAACTTACAAGCTTTTGACGCAGTGTCATTTATTCCATCACGTTTCATATTTTCATTTAATTCTCCGTAAATAACAGAGTAGCTATTGATGACACTGAAAAGAACTCCGTTGATGATAAAACTTCCGATCATAATCAACCAGGCCCTTGCTCCTCCATCCGGTGGATCATCCTTCCCATTACGAGGGCTATTCTCCAGATCCTCTGCACCACACTTTCCCTTATCATTTTCGTTTAGAAGGCCATTCACTTTTTGCGCTTTGATTTGGTTTCCATCTCCTAAAATCTCAGGCTGTACCTGACTGACATCGACTAGTAAAGAATTTTTTTCGTTTGTGATACTACGGTTTTGATTATGCAAACTGACATCATTTTGCTGCTCATAAGAACGATCGTTTGATTCGCATTTTGCATTGGAGCTTGCATTGCTCAGGTCAGAGTTCGAAGCCTGCTTCGAATCCTCGGTCTCAGCGACTACCATTTTAATACTCCTAGAAATCTTCTACTCCAATGCCAAGTTCCCCTATAAATAGAAAAAGAATATTGTTATTTTTGCATATTGGCATTGTTGAAGAACGAGATACAGGAAGGAATTTTAGAAGAATTATGTGTCATATAAATCTTAAAAAGAATAGAAAGTGTACTGGTTTAATCCTAGTAATCCTATACAAAGATTTTCTTTTGCAAGAGGTTCTTAGGTTAAGAAGAGAAATTGCGGTTGATATATTAAACTAAAGGGTATTAAATTCACAGGCTATCAGTTGACATGTTCCACTTATTTACTAAAAAATAATAATGGCGAGTGTGAAATTGCTCTGGACTCTAGAGTGTTGTCACTATTCCGATCAAATTAAACTGTCTTAAATTAATAGTTTGATGAAGAAAGAGTTGGAAAGCTCAAGAGCTATAATCGTTGATTACTTTTTCTTTATCTCATATCAGCTTATCAACATTTTTCCATTAGACTAATTGATTTAAAATTAATTTCAGAGTTAAAAAAATTGAAACTGAAGAGCTTCCAGTCTGGAAAATACCAAAACTTGAGGCTTCTGAAATCCCCAGAGCTTAAAATTTCAATTTTAATTTCAACTTCTAAAATATATTTTCATAATATAAAGGCAAAAAAGCTACCAAGCTTATAGTAACTGCTTGAATACATTTCAGAATAAGTTTAATACATACTAGTTTTGCGGTATATAGAAAGTATCAGATATCAGAAGGTGTATGCAGCTTTTTTCCTATTTGCTAAAATGAATCTTGTCACCCCCCTTTTAAAGAAACCTTAGGAAACCGTGTGAATATCGAACGTTGGGGAGTTCACAAACTTTAGGAACTTATTTCGTGAAATGCATATTTTGACAAATGTGCACGATTTTTTGCAATATATTAATTCAGAAAACAGATATTGAACAAATTTGATCTGGAAAACATATGATAGGCAAATTATAAAACTTTAATCACTTATTCCCTCGAGTATTCCTTAACTTTCGCGACTTTTTTATATAAAATTCAACCCCTTTTAGAATTTCATTCAAAATTATTTTTCACTTTCAAACACGCTATTAATGTTAAATTTCAGAATTTAGAACTATTTAAATGCCAAACATTGAAAGCATACAATTTTTAACATTTGAATGTTAAAATCTTCAATTTTAAACACTTCCAAGTTAAAAATATTACATAGGAAAATCTAAAATTTATATAATAAATTTTATGATCGATTTTAATTTCTAAATCGTACAATTTTAAACTTTTCAATGCTTAAATTGTGAAAAAATACACTTTATAAGCGTTGATATATCATATGGTGTTTCTCGAAAATTCTTTCAATCTTTTAGTACTTGAATGAGTAAACAAGATAGTGGGAAGTAAACAAATTTTATGTTCGCTGAAGAGCACAATGTGATATTTAAACTTCTATAGAGGATCATTTTTCAAGTTCAAGGGTAGCATTTGAGGTGAATTTTAGTTGCCTCAACGCCTGGTATGATTTTATTATTTTTATTTACTATTTTTACGGAAAATAATGTTAATTAAAAGTTTTAATTGTTTCAGTACTGTTAAAGGCCCCAGGACAGCGGTTTAAACTTCTTTTGGAAAGTAAAACAAAATTATGCAATTATTTTTTCATAAAATAGAACAAGATTAGTGGTGAGTGATAAAAAAAGAACATAATATTGCTTTTTGTGGATCATCCTATGCATGCTTTAATAAAAGCGCACCTTACTACCGTTTTTACAACGTATTTGTAATGTTCATAGAACTATTTTTGTAAATATCGTGTGCCCAACGAAAAAGTAAGAAAAAGTGGAATTCATTACACAAAGCGTTTCAGAGCTCGTATTTCCTAACCGACTTTACATGTGATTCTTTTTAAAAATCAAAGCTTATTAAAAAATTGCATTATTTGTTACTTAAGTTGAAAGATGCCAATGAACCATCATTTTCAAATTTGTTATCTTGCTCTATTATTTTTATTGACATTTCCTCAAAAACAAATAAAATTAATAAATTTACTCTCGATTAATGGAAAATTTCATTCTAGATTAAATTCCTTTATTTCTGTAATTGTTATAAACAAATTAATGGATATAACTGGCATCTGATGCATTTTCGGTGTTTAAATGCATTCATATATTTGTTTCGTCGTTAAGTTACGTAAAAGTAACAATTATTAATCAAAACCCAAAACTAAACGAATACAATGTTGACTGTAATGACGATTTTTTATAAACAAATTCACTTATTTCGCGTTCTAGAACGTAAAAAAAAGGTTTGCGGAATCATTTCTTTTCCTCTCAAGAACAATATCTTGACAAAAGAGATTTTCATTCCAAAACACTTGTGATTGTTAGCAACAACTATTATAAAAAAAAGTTCATTCAGAAGAACATAGAACATTTTTCTTTTCTGCAGTCACTTCTTTTCATCTCAAGAACAATATTAATACATAAAAAATTGTCATCCGACAACATATTGTAATAATCAAAAATGTGCATGAGTTTTTTAGCATTTTTGTAAAATGTGATAATCATGTTTTTATATGGTAATCCATCTTGTCAGGATATTATCTTTTAGATGAAAAGAAAAGTCACTGCAAAAAATTCACAAAATATGTACATTAGATTTCTATCTCTAATCTAATGTACATATTTCGTGGAACATAATAAAGATCTATTATTATTATTATTAAAATCAAATTTTTCTTTGTTCAAACTGTGATATAAGTGTATTTGTTCATAAGAATTAATTCAAAGCAATTGTTTATATTAATGGCAATAATTGCTGTTGAAAAACAATCTATTCTGATGAGATATTATACTCAAAATCCTCGAAAGAAGCAAGGGTAAAAAAACGCCACCAAAAAATACATTGTTACTATAAGAATTAAATACAATATTATAGTAGAAATACATTACTTCATATTGTATAATTCTATCTACAGTAAAATATGAAAAATCGTTCAACAAAGAAAGGAGGGTAAGAAAAGGAAAAAAATGTCATAAACATTTCACCGTAGAATATTGTGACATCATTAACATTCGTCAAATACTATTAATGAATAAAACAGTTTTGTCATTACTAGAGATTATAATATTTAAATTATTCATGTCCCCGAAGTAAAATATTTTCAATAATAATAATATGTATTACAAATTGGTGATTACAAACATTTCTTGAAAATGCACATTTGGCGGGTCTGTCTTCATATGGCCAATACATTCAAACCCGCATGCATGTATCAATATTCAAATAAAGACAATGTAATATAAATATAATTTATGGACAGGTACAAACTATTATAGTTATTAATATAAGCATTGATAAATGTTTTTATTACATACTTTATTACTCCATTTATTATTCCATGGTAAGGTATAATCACAAGAAGCAACATCTATAAGAAAGCAACCTATAAAGTTATACTATATACGTACAAAACATACTGTGTACTATTAGGGTGATTCATTTAATAAGAAAAAAAAATTGAATTCGTCAAATCCAAGCAAAAATACATTCTGTTGGTACCTGTTGGTGTCTAGATAAGCTGTGTAAACGGAGAAGCCAATCAGATAATATTTAGAGGTCCCCAATTAGCATTAAAGTATAATATAAGGAAAAACAAGTGTTAACCATTTTTTTCTATGGAATGCTTAAAGTGTATTGAATTTTCTTGGATAATTTGGCATTTTTTATTTAAATAATTATAATTTAAAATATATTGCACATGTTTACAACGATAATTCAATCAGCTATTTTTTGGAAGAATTGCGTTTTTAAATCAAAATGGTGTAAAAGTGTCCTAGGTAATAGGTTGCATTTTTCACAATGAAAAAGTAAGGAATTAGTTTCATTAGTTAAAAAAAGATATACATTTATCAGAAGTAATGTCAAATCTACTGAAAAAAATAAGTCTAATAAACTTGAAATATTTTACATTAAAATCAGTGAAAATTTTTTGTTTTCAAATGAAGTAAAATTGAGGCTTTATTTTGAGGCATATTTCAAACTTTTTAAATTGTGAATTATGTAATATAATGTACATTATTTTCTTTTTATATTTTTATTAAAATACGTTTGACTTTTCTCTCAGTTAAAAATTACTTTCAAATGTAATTCAAATAGGTGATTTATAGCTATCTATTATTTTTGTTTCACGTTTAGATTAAAAAGAGCATATTACATTCCTAGTAGGGGAGACCTTTAAAGTAAAAATATAAAGTGAATAAGTGAATTGTAAACTTTAGTGTACAATTATTTTGATTATATTATTCATTAAAATCATTATTATCAGATATGGGAGGCATTATACTTATTATTAAAATGTAAAAAAATTATTTCAATTAAGTATCAGTTAACATTATACAGTTCGGGTTACCTTTCTCACAAACTTCAGCCGGCAGCTCGTTAGACCGGGGGGTTGGGGATTGTAAAAATCGTTTGAAATACCATGTTTTAAAGTATCATGCTGTGATATAAATAGCATACGTTCAACTTTATTTTTGAATGCTGTTGATAAGCTTTTAAAAAACTGCGCACACCGGCAGGTGGCAACCCTAATAGTATATACGGTCTTTTTGAATTACAACAAATTACAGTTACATATTTTACTTATAGTTTCCATTGAAATTAAATGTTAAATAATACACACGGCATTTCAATGAATAATTAAAAAATAATTTATAAATACAATTATGCTGTGAATGCGGTGACCACATCTTTTGGCGTAAACCATGGCCATAGGAATAGGAAATTACATCGGCCTCGCTACCCTACGACATGCCTAGTCCCCTCCTATTCCTATGTAATTTGGCGCAAACGAATAGAAGAGAGAGACAACACTACAGTAGCTGTATTTAAGGCTTCGCGTAACCAATAAAGCAAGATAGAAACACATCCACATGAACACAACCAAAACAATAAACGGGATCAGAGTTGGGGTGACGAAAAATTGAAACTGGTAAAGTTTTTTCGGCAACTCGCACCAAGCCTGAACATTCACAACAACATTAACAATATAAGCTACATAAGTCATTATATTTAAATCAATGGAAACTTAATTATTTATATTTTATTACGCGTTTACAAAAAATTATTATGTTTAGTACACTATTAAAACTTATGGTGTAAAGACCAAGAGTGAAAATATGTAAAAGTTTTCTCTGTGCATAAGGCATAGGGAAGACGATATTTTCAGATAGGTACTCCCGGCCGTTCGCCTTCCTATTTGGCGGCGAGGCCCGACCGGGCCTACTGATTAGAGTTATCCGCTGAAATTTCCATTCCGCGATTAAATATTTTTTATGATTACTCAGCAATCACGTAATCAAGGCCGTAACCACGTACGAGATCAACAGGGTTTGACCCCACCCCCCCGAAATTCTTGAAACATGTACATAATATACATATACTATCCTGTGTGCCGCTGCAAAACCTGCCCCTCCGAATTTTTGTCCTGCTTCCACCTCCCCCCCCCCCGAAAATTTTTCTGACTACAGCCTTGCACGTAATATTCGTTTTCTTTGTCCAGATTTAACGAGTAGGACTTGCTCTTGATATTATGAATTTTATACATTTTTGGGAACAATGCTCTAGATTTGGCGATGAGTTGAACGCAAGACATCTCAAATATGATTATGACAGTCAATACAATTGTACCAACACCCGTGCAGCAATAACGACTGTTGTTTAGTTTTCGTAATAATGATTAATTTTTTATTTTACATAATTTAACGACGAAATCAGTATGATTAATGCATTCAAACACCGAAAATGCAGCAGATATCAGGATTGTTTCGACAAGAATGATGACAAAATCGAGAACACCTTTTCATCGAACGTTCTTACAAGTGCAGAGGTTTTTTAAATGAAAAGAAGTTAGTGTGGTCATAAACATTTTGCCCAAATTAATGGTATAATAATATTTGTGAAGAACATTCTCGTATAAGTATTTTGTGATGATTTCTTTATATTCTTTGGTACTGTTTTCCTAGTTACTATAACTTGAAATATTTCGGAATCTGTTTATCTCTGTATCCTCGAAATTCTTTTATTGCATTTTTTAAGCATCTCCTCAAATTTCGCTTGCCTTGTGATTCTAAAGAGTCCATGTAAACCTTGTGTAAACATTGCACCATCGTGTAGATTCATCATCTGCAATCGTCAATGAGACAAATTCACGCAGCATTCATTCAACTTCCCTTAAAATGTCTCAATCCACACGTGAACTAACAAATGACAGATTACAATTTATCTCACCTCTCACGCTTAAATAAAAAGTTCTTAAAATGAACATTATTTTGGTTTGAGGAAGGTACAGTTCAAAAGAAGAAAGTTTCCTAATTGATGAAAATACAAAATTTAAAGGAAAATTAGACAGGTGGTTGTTTTATACTATTATAAACTATAATGTCTAAAAAAACAAAAGCTGAAAGGTTAAAAAATGAGAAACAAAAAATCAGAACGAATTCTAGAATTAAAAAAGGTTCCTACCAATAATTGTACTCCTGCACAATTTTCTTTTCGAGTCGGAACCGCTTCCAGAAGATCAATCGACTAATCGGTAGGTTCAGAGAGCCGTCAAGCCGGAGCCGGGTAGTCCAAAATTTCAATGATGTCGATGATCACTCGAACCATAATAATTTGTTCAACTAAAAGTGAGACAATTAGAATTGAAAAATGTTCCGACGAGAAAAGTAACGGTGCTATACCGTCCGATCAAAGAATGGAGCACTTGGTACATGGGTGTCCGATATTAAGAAAGAACAGAAACGGGCCAGCAAAGCGCTGAAGCCAAGATATGAGCAAGAAACAGACTACTGGAAAGACTGCCTACAAATACGAACCAACCGATACGCGTTGCAGTCGGCGAACTAACCGGCTGGCTGTCCCCACATGTATGAACCCAACCTACTCGGCGACCACTCGTGTTGACTTGATAGTTGATAGCTCTCGCAAAGCTCACTAGCTATTACTTCCTTCCCTCCTAGTCTATTCTCATACCTTTTTCGCTCATATTTGCCACCGAAATGAAGCCTTATCGACAGATAATTGATAGTTAGTCACTCAAACTTGATAAGAGGATCTTGACTCAAGTACGCAGGAACTACTGGAAGCTGGAAGTAAATCTCGATCATGATCATTCATTGGAATCAATAACATTCAGAATAATGGACAATGGACTACAATGGACTGGTTGCAATATATCGTGTCCAAATGACAAGCAATGATACTGACAAGGTTCTATCTACAGTGGTGTTATTCAGAAAATTTCAAAATCCCACATAAATAGCATTGGGAATATCAAGATTAGCGCTTTCCCTAAGGAGGCCTTATTGGAAGTAGCGTTACTAAGATAACATTAAGTACATTTCCTGATGATAAAAACAAAGTTTGCGAATTTTATTACATCATAATTTTAAAAATTACTTTCAAATTTTAGAATTCATACTTTTTCACCTATTCCCCTATTTTCCCCCTTTTCAAGAATTCTTCTTTTTCCCCGTGTTTTCAAGAAACTTTACCTCTTTCTATTTTTTCTCGTTTTTTCGCTCAAATGCGAACTAAATTAATAGAACTCAATAGAAAAATCCAACTACATTTTGGTTCACATTTTTGGTTTAAAACTTATCTCGTTTAGTTAAAAATTTAATTATGTTGTTGAAAATGCAACTGTTTTGTTCAAAAGTCATCTTTTTTAGTTGAAAGTTGAACTAAATTGTTAGAAAATTATTTTGTTGTTGTTGGAGATTTATCTCTTTGGTTGAATATTTAACTATTCCATTTTTAGACAATTGATGTTCTTGGTTAAAAAATCATCTTTTGGATGAAATGTTAAACTCTTTTGCTGAAAATTCATTTTGTTGTTGTTGAAGATTCATCAATTTATTTGGAAATTAATTTCTTTGATTGAAAATGTAACTATTTTGATGAAAATTCGCCTTTTTTTTGTTGAAAATTAATTTTTTTAATTGAACCATTTTCGGTTCAAAATTGATATTTTTAATTAAAAATTCATGTTTTCTAGTTGAAAATTGTTGTTGAACATTCATCTTTTTTGGTAGAAAATTAATCTTTTTGGTTGAAAATTGATTCTTTTTGGCTGAATATGCTACTGTTGGGTTGAAAATTAATCTATTTTGGTTGAGGATTCAACTATTTTTTTGAAAATTAATCTTTTTTGGTTGAAACTATTTGATTTAAAGTTTAATTACTTTTTAAAACACTCATTTTTTTAGTTGAAGAGTCATCATTTTATTCCAAAATTATATATTTTCAGATTGAAAATTAAATTGTTTTGTACAAACTTCGTCTGTTTGGCGGCAAAAGTTAACAATTTGGTTGATAATTCGTTTTTTTTTTGTAGAATACTAATCTTCTTGATGGAAAATTCATCATTTAAGTTTGTTTTTTTGTTAAAAATTAATTTTCCCGTATGAAAATTTAAATATTCTATTTTTGTTTGGAAATGTATCCTTTATAAGTTGAACATTTAACTATTGGTTAGAAAATTCTTGTATTTTGTTGAAAATTCATATCTTTCTGCACGGAGAAAACGAAAAGAGCGGACGCGTTGTTTCTCACGTGTGAATGGAAAAATTTGGTTCCAAGATCGGTTCACAGTCGCGACAGACGTGAATCGCGCGAGCCTCGAGTCTTCGTCACGTCTCTCCGGGACGTGAAACGCAGTTGGGCCGTTCACGGCTCTTCGAGCTGTTTTTCACGCGTCGTAGAGCTGTGACCCCTCAAATCGATATATCGCTCGATTAAAGCGACTTCACTGCCTGTATATGCATTCATACGAATCACAGCTCGTCCAACTGTGAAAGTGATACATTTGTCCCGAAAGTTGCATTCACAGCTCTACGACGCGTGAAAAACAGCGCGAAGAGCCGTGAACGGCCCAACCGCGTTTCAATTGGTTAAGTATTAGACTATTTGGTTAAATTTTGGTTTTTGTTTTTTTTTGTTGAACTCAACTGGTTGAAAATTCGTTGTTCTTTTTTTTTTTACATTAATTCAGACTAGTTTCGAGCATGATTTGCCTTGGCTTTGATCCTACATCGGGGGAATCCAAACGTAAACAGGCAGGGTCGCATGAATCATTTATGTTGTATTTGGACACATGACACAATCTGATGCAACTAACGCTCTGAGACTGCGGCCCTCGAGCTGTTTGTCCCGCTTCACTGAGCAAATCCCCTCTTTCGGTCCTGCGGCTCCTCTCATCACGAAACTGCGAAGGCCATCAGTTCCAGAAATGTCGTAAACCGGGGGGTCTTATGTTTGGAGTTGAGTGTATTTGGTTTAAAATTCAGCTTCCTTGATTGAAAATTCATCTATTAGGCTGAGAATTCCACTATTTTGTTAAAAATTATTGTTTTTTTGTTTAATTCAACTGTTTAAAAAATCGTCTTTTGATAGAAAATTGACCTTTTATGGTAGAAAATTCATCTCTTTTGGTAGAAAAATAATCTTTTTTGGTTGAAAATAAAACTATTTTGTTCAAAATGCAATATATTTCGACTTGAAATCTTAGCAATCTAAAGTGTTTCATATTGAATTCAATATTATCAACATTAATTTTATTCAAACGAATTTATTCCCTTATTTTCGTGAAAATTACCCTCTTTCCCCTGTTTTCAGAAAATTTTGGGCTATAACGTTACTTTTCGAGGTGGGGGCAAAACTATACGGTAGTTAACGAGGGGAAACATGAGGTGGGGGTAAAAAAAGCTCAAAACTGGTAATGCACTTTAAGAACGGCCCCTAAGATATAATCAGTTAACAATGTTCCGAGATGGAATCTTGTCATTTGGATATTTAGATTTACTAAAAGTAAATCTTACAAGGGGAACCTACACCCTTCGGATTTTTTGTATTCATACTCCTCCCAGTAATAGGCAATTATCAAATTGGTAATATGCTAAAGAAATAAGATGCGCGTATTCGCGACAAAAGCGACTTGAAAAATCCACGAAGTTACTTGGACCGAGATGCGAGATTCTTTCAACTACTGGTTACATCAACGCCCCGAGTTTGTAGTCCGGGCTTCATTCTTGCTGCTGGAATTTTTGCCTATTTTCTGTATTACATTTTTTTGTTTTGTAATTGACAATTAAATTTATTTAAATCAAGCTAAAATAATAATTTTAAAATATTTTTGTTTTATGAAAAAAATTTCCTTATGCAATTTTTTGTCAAAAAATAGCACTTATTACTCTAATTTTGAAATACGATTATTATGTCAATAATATAAAATGTCTCTTATTTGCTATATTCGATATTCATATCATTTTATTGTACTATTTCTTTATATTGAATGAAGTAAAATGAGAGTTTTCTATAAAAAAAAAGTTTTTGGAGTAAAAGTGGCAAAGGTTGAAAAAAAAACAATTTTTCATATAAAAAAATGGATAAAAATTAATATTTTGGCTTGATTTGATTCAATGTAATAGTCAATTGCAAAGAAATTTGAAAAAAAATGGAAAAATTGCCGGTAGCAGGATTCGAAGGGTGTGGGTTCCCTTATTAAGCTTTTTGTCGAAACCAATTGGAAAGCTAGATATTTGATAAAAATAACATAACATGTAGATCATTGCGTGTAATTCGTAGCAGAAGCGGACTTGGATTTACCAACCGGCCCGTAAAAGTCTTGCAGACCGGTCCTAAAAGCGGTCCTACGCAGTTTTTCAGAGTTTAAAAGATTGCAAAAGATTTCCAGGTATTTAAAAGGATATCAACAGATTTCAAAACTTTCAAAACTTATAAGGAATTTAAAAATATTTTAAAGATTTTAAAGTAGTTCAAGGAATTTCAACAGAATTATTTAAGGGATCCAATATTATTTTAAAAACTTCAAGGGATTTTAAAAGATTTACAAAATTTGTATGGGATAACAAAGAACTTTATGAGTGATTGTCAATTTGGTGGCAAACTTGAAGAGCTGGTATTCTATAAATCAAATAGCAATAAGCCTTACTGTTTTCTCTTATTATTATTTAATACATATTTATTATTATTCTATTAAGATTGGGTGCTTCTTTTATTTCAATTTCTATTCCCAGTCACTTTAATTTAATATGAAAGCACCTCCAACTTCATTGCCGTAATGTGTTCCAACCTCAATCTGTACATCCGGAAAATTATTCTCTCCCTACTTTTGAATAATAATCGGAAAATCGCTTATTGTAGCATATATTTCTTACATCATATAGTCCGAAAGCGTATATACAATTTGATGCGCATGCGCATAATTTTATCATCAGTCTCATATTTATTTATTTATTAATTTCTAACCTTTGAAGAAAGGCCAGAGATGTCTGGAGATTTGAAGAAATTACGACTATTATAAAGTACTATGTCTTGGTCGCGGATATTGTATAATGAATCAGGTATTTACGTACACTTATTTTTAAGAATTTATGGTTTATTCAATGATTTATTAAATTTTTTATCATTTAAATGAACGCGTTTCTCCACTAAACTTCCAATCTGAAATTCAGTGCCAATATTTCGACTACAAAATGCATGATTATTTCTTATTTTCCGAAGTGTCCCTTTTAGATTTCAGCCCTTTACAAATGATACGATAATTTTTTTATTACTTATTATTAAATTATTAATAATTACGTGATTGCCAGTTTAATCGTCCACGTTTGCCTTCGATTTGATAATAATCCTTATAAAAATTTTAAAGGATTTCATACAATTTAAAAGGTTCTATATAGAGTATTTTTAATAATGAATCCAAGAAACTTGGAAAATTTCAAAGATTTTTACCATTCTATGCATTCCCAAGAATTTCACAAGAAAAATTATAGAAGATTTGGGTAGCCCCGGCCTCCCCTGATTTTGAATAAAATGTATTCTCTGCGATGATAAATCAGCCTGATTTTCTTTCAATATATTGTTTCAAAGTGTCATTCAAATAATACAGACTCATATCTCTCATAAGCTTAAAATAATATCCAATCTATATATTTTCTCTCTAGATAAAACAAGTGCATTTTGTGAAATATGGATCCCAGCCTCATTATCAAATATTTGAAAACCGTCAAAAAAAACTTCAGATAGGTTTTGATGAGGATACATAGATGCACTCTCGAACTATATACCTTTAATTTTTTGTTTAATAATGTTAAGTATTTTATTATTCATTGCAGTTTCTTGTCATTTGTTTCTGCCAAAAATTAATAAATAGCCTTTTTTGTAAAAACAGTAATCTCGAATGGTTTTTTAATTATGTTAGCTTCGTGCCTCTTATGGTTTAAATTCTTCGCCCGCGCGCCGTCATACATACGTTTTCCCATCAGAACCGAACCTGTTGCGCTTTGTTTCGTCAGTAAAAACTACTCTACCCCAAATTTTAAAGGTGCAGTGACGGTATTTTCTAGTGAATGCCAAACGTGCTTTACGATTTCTTTTGAGAACCGACTGTGAAGGGATGTGGTGGTTCAATTATGGTGTGGGGCGCAATGCCTCGGTCTGGAACTGGGCCGATTCATAAAATGGCTGGCATTATGGATCAGCACCTGTAACATATGCGCAGATTCTGAACGACATATTTCTGCCGTACTGGAAAAAACTAAAACGTCAAAATCTCATCTTGTACGCCGATAACGATCCGAAACATATACGAGCAAGCGAGCGAAAATATTGTCGACAAGGTAAAAAAATTTAACTGAGAATTTAACTGAATTGTTCGAAACTATTCGATCGAGTTGAAATGATGTTTCTCCTCAGCGATGCGATGTGCAGAACTAGAGGATTCGATGCCACGCCGTCTCGAAGCAGTAATATCAGCTTAAGGCAGAGCTACTAAATATTAAAGGTTCAAGTTAACTTTGATACAATTTTCTTTTATTTCTGTTTCAATAAAAGCATGTCCTTAAGTATCTGTCAACTTTATTTCACAATTTTCCTTCTGTTATGCATTATATCTATACAAAGAACAATCGAAATTAATTGAACGTGCTTATAAAGTTTTTGAGTTTTCTGAATAAAGTTTCTCTTTCGGCCATTATGGATAAGATTGGTACTAACATATTGACGGTAAATTATCTCAAAGTTTCATAGCACATGTGTCCTTAAGTAGCTGGCCGCCGCTGTATTAATATGATTATTCTGTGAATATATGACGTGGAGCTGTTAGTAAAAACAAAAAAATATAATTAAAGTTTCATATTGCTATTTTCATCGATACCGGTTACATTGATAATTAAAAAGGCTTAAGTACCGGTGCTACTCGACTCTCCCCTAAGGAATTTCGTACAATTTCAAAGATTTTAAGAGATTTTTAAATATTTCAGGGAATTGGAACATAAAGTTTTCGGTGAATAAGATCGAAGAAGAAAAAAGATTGGATTTAAAATTGGCAATGCTTCGGACTAGATGCTGTTCCTTATCAAGCCTGTTAAGAAATTGTTATTATACAAATTTGAAAAAATACATATATACAAAGATATAAAGTTGGGTACGTAAAAAATCACACAGAAAAAAAACTAGGATTTCTATTAGAACCAATTTTTGGTTCCAAATGAGCTGCAACGAAAAGGAACCTCTCTTGCTGAAAAGGAACCCAAAATGATAAATGGTTTCTAAATGAACCTGAAGTATGAATTTAAACGGTTCCAATGGGGCCCTTTTTCACTTGATCCTTGACTCACTACCAAGATTCTACAATTTTATGGTTTACATTTTACTTTATAATTCGAATTAAATAATATTGCGCTGAAAAAAATTTAATGAAGAAACTAATATTATAGATATTAGTCATTCTTGAAAGGAAGATAGTACAATGAAATATGACAGTTTTTAAGGTTATGATGAAAATCCGACGTTTTCAACTGCGCATGTACCAAAAAAGCGCGGTACTATTTAAAATTATATAATATACACTTGCAATATTACGTTAATATTACATTTTTTTAGGAAGGTAGGTACTTCTGTCATTCAATTTAACTTGGTTTTAAAAAGAATAAAAAAGGTTTGTTAATATTCATCTGTATGATTATTCATAGTCTTTATTGATTTCAAATATGCCCGCGCTTTTCGGCGCATGCGCAGTTCAAAATATGAATAGCCATCTATCGGATATCAACGAACTAAAAAGGAACCCTGAAAAAGAGTTCTATTGGAGTCTCAGTTCTAAATGATACCAACTTTTACTTGCGCCGTAACTTTACTGAACCCTCAGTTTTTTCTGTGTAATTCTGAAGTTCTTCAAGTGTTATAAATTTAAATCGCTCAATTCTGAATTCTTTAATTAAACAACCCTTTGAAATAAAATGTTTACAATCTTGATTTCTGAACATTTAGTTTTTTAATTCGATGTGTCTCATCGTCCCAAAATTTCGGGACGAGTAGTCCGTCTCCTTTTCCAACTCCCCTAATTTTTCTGGACGAATAGACACAGCCTTTTTAATTGTTCAAATTAGAATGCTTGCAATGTGGAAGTTTGACGAAAATAAAGCGTAGTAGTTTATTAAGTCATTCCTATTCAATGTCAGGAGTTCAGATTCAGTCGAAAACTGACTATTTTTAGTAGATGCATAATTTGTATGTAAATCACGAGAAACAAATCGAACCGTCACTCAGAGTACCTACGCAAATTAATCAGAGTCGAGAGACCTGTCAAACGACCAAACAACAATTTCGAAGAACTTGAAATCTTTTTGTGCCAAAAGACATTTTAATGTTTAATTATCCCACCTGTCACACAAGTCTCTTTTAGAAACCCAATAAACTCTGGAAAACTAATGTGAAATTACTCCCGAGAAAATCGGAACAAAATAATTGTAAACCAATTTTGGTTTTATTGAGAAAAGAAATGTTTAATATCACGTCTATGTTTTTAATTATCAAAGTTTTAAACAAACTCTTTCGGGTGAAATATTTGTTTGTGTTTGAGAACATCAAGGAATGTAAAACACGTTTCTACTAAGCATAAATTTTGCTTCAGTGACGTTTCCTAGAAAGTCTATTTTCTACTTCTAGTATAGTCGCAGAATACACATATCTTCAAAACTAGGAAATTCATCACTCGTTAATCCTTTCGGATGGTAGGCATAACTCAAGGGTTATAAACCTCAAAACCATTCATCAAATAGATTTAAATCTCATCATACTTTGTTAACTCGGGGTTATTGACATTGTTAAAAAAAAACTATTTTCCAAAGATAAAACGTCTTTATGAAACTACAATATGTGCTAAACATATAAGATTAGGCTCGTTATTTATTTATGGACAAATTTGCATATAAATAATGAATTTTAGTTCTAAAATTTTAATAGTAAGAAGCAAAAGTGAATACGGCCCTGATTGGAAGGCGAAGGGCACGAGGACGTTTGATGTTTGGAGATCGTAGAGAAGTTATCTTATTGCGGATTTGTCTTTACCACCCACATCCGTATAACGACTACGTAACAAAATTAGTGCGGGCAAAATGCGATCCCGCCTTCGCCTAAGAAAATAGAATTGGCAGGCAACCAAAGTCGAGACTTGAATAGAATTGAGCTATATGAATCTTCCTTTCGACCCCTCAGGACCGCATCCAACACCCCCGAGCTATTAATATTAATTTTCTCTCAAATTCCACGTTTATATGCAAAAATGTTACTATCATAAAAACTTTCTCTAATTTTGCTTTCTCATGGAGGAAGCTTTCACCTAGAAAACGACTTGTTTAAATCAACAAAATTTTTGTTGGTTCAACCATAGAATATGTTTATTATATGGACAACAAAATATTTGGTAGGGTCAACCAAATATTTTGTTGAATCAACAGCAATTTCTTTAATTCAACCAAATTTTCATGTATATTCAAGAAAACAGTTTGTTTAGTTAAAAAAATCTGAGTCCTGTAATGGTAGCAATTTGGAAAAAAATGTATTCGTTTAATTGAAAGTTTCTCAATTTAAAAAAAAAAACGATAACTTGAAGACGGTTGCAGATAAATTAATAAAATTTGGAGGGCTTATTTATTACCTTTTTTAGAACTTTATAATATTTAACAAATGCGTTTTTCATAACAAAACTTTTTTTATTAACATCTTTCAAAGTTCATGCAAGAGTTTTTGACTTCCTGTATGAAGAAGAAAATATATTTTCTAATTAATTATAATGAGAAAGTAAAGTGCTTATCAAATTAGCACTACAAAATTGTAGGAACAAACAACATAGAAACACCCGAGATCAAATTCATAGCTAGTTTATTTATTTTTAAATTTATTTCAAGCCATTTAAACTTGCAATTATTCAATTTTAAATGCTGCAAACTGAAAACTGTTTATCAAATAGGCTTTCAAGATGGAAAATTTTACAACTTTCAAAGATATAAAAGTAAAATCGCCTTTAAAATTTGTAATTTCGAGTTTTAGACTATTCTACCGTGTGTTTTGAGTGACTTCAAGACAAAAGGGCACTCTCGCTTCTCATTTTTTTTCTAACCTCATTTCTGTGATACCCTACGAGCATTGTGAGACCAAAACATTCCTAACGGCATTTTTGAATAAACTTGATTTTTTATTTTCTTAAGACTTTATTATGTATATTCTCATTAAATGAACTCCAAAGTGGAACTTGTTTGGTCAAATCCATGTCAAATCATCTAAAGGGTTTCAGCTATTTTTAATCCTTTTTTTTAACTTTCATAACTTTGGTGATTTTAATGATGTTAAGGTGTATTTTTTTAATTTATTCGCAATGAGACGCAGTTTTGAAGAACTATTTTTTTCAAAAAAATTCAAAAACATCTTGGATTTTTCAAAAACAAATTTTTAAACTGAATTTCTGAAAAAAATTCACTTTTTATTTTCTTTAATTTTTTTATAGATATCTTACAATGTCCTCTACAAGCACTGTAAATATCAAAATGGAATTTCCCTTCGTTTTAAAGAAATAATTGAAAACGTATGCCGAAACGATGCACATGATGTGCATATACCGCTGGGCGGTATATGCCACGGTGTACGTTCTTAATTATTTCTCGAAAACGAAGAAAGATCACATTTTGATATCTACAGGGCTTTTAGAGGACATTGTAAGCTATCTATAAGAGAGTAAAGAAAATAAAAAGTGGATTTTTTTCAGAAATTCAGTTTAAAAATTTGCTTTTGAAAAATCCAAGAAGTTTTTGATTTTTTTTCAAAAGATATTTCTTTACAACTGCGTCTTATTACGAATGATTGAAAAATACACCTTAATATCATTAAAATCACCAAAGCTATGAAAGTTAAAAAAAGGACAAAAATTTTAAATTTTAAATATCTCCTAAGTTGTTTGAAATATTCAAAAATTATTTTAGGGTTTTTCTATGAACATCTAAGAGAACGAATTCTAGAATTTTCACAAAAATAACTAACAATAGCTGAAATTCTTCAGATGATTTGACATGGAATTGCTCACCTATTAAAATAATTCGAAGCAGGTGCATAAAGTGATTTTAACTTTCCTGTCATTTTCCGGTTTTGTTGGAACATCACATAATTTTTTTCATAAGAATTACAATTCATACTTGGAACAGAGAATTTTGTAAAAGAATTACACTCGTTATTCTGAATTTAAACAGGGATTTTTTGAAATTCTATTCTTCTAAATTAGAATGAAAATTATTTTCCAAAATTCCCGCTCTAAGTCAAAAATTCTCTGTTCCAGATCAAATAATATTAATTCTTTACGGACAGTACTAACTCAGAATGATAATTTTTTTTATAAAATTTACCGTCCCAAAGTCCAAATTATAATTATTTGTACAAATTTCCTCTCCGACAGTCCGAAATTCCCTGTCCCAATTGTCAAAAATATATTTCATTACTAAAATTCCCTGTCCCAAACTCAAAATTATAATTCTTTACTAAAATTTCCTATTCCAAATGCGATTTGTGATTTTTCAGAAATTCCCTGTTACAACTCAGAATTAAAGTAATAAAATATATGAAACCACTTTAAATTGGCATATTAGTACATTCGAGAGAGAAATCCCGGTCACTGAATCACATTCCAGTTTTCTCCCGGTGGAAAAGGAGTTTGCTCTCTTCAAGCTAGTTTATCTGTTCAAAATAATTTAAAACTAATTTTTTTAAACATGTTTAAATTTCATTGAACTTTGTTCCAACCCAATTTTAAACATGCCTATATGCTTTGAAACTCTTTACCAACCAGTCTTAAACATATAAAAGCCTATGAAAAACTGATCCAAACTAGTTTCAAACCTAGTTGAAGCCTGTTTTAAACTAGTTTGATATATTATTAAACCCTCATTGAAAGCAGTTTCAAGCATATATGTGACCGTCCGCGAAGAAAGGGACTTAACGCGTGGTAGCTCCATTTTACAGGAGCAGCGATTCAAGAGACGCTCTAACACAGGAAATCCATAAAAGGGCCTCACTTTGCAGTTTAATAACGATTCAAATTTTTTTTATATAGGTATGATATTTTTTATTATGAAAGAGCAAAAAAACTATCGATTGGTGTAAAAAACTAAAAATCGATTTTTTCCACGTTAGGTCCCTTTCTTTGCGGCCGGTCACATATAAACCCGTTGAAATATGAAATTAATATCGTACAGTCTGGAGGTATTCTCGAACTAGTGTTTAAAATTGTTCAATTTTAAACATTCGTAATCTTTAAATTGCTTGAAATACTGTACAATTTTGAAGGCCATGCAATTACAATTATTCCACTGAATGTTAAAATTTTTAATTTTAAACAATTCCAATTTAGAATTATTCCATGAATGGAAGCGCAGAAACTCCAATTTAAACAGGCGGACAGAAAAAATCCAATGTACATACTTTATTTCCTGTATATTCTTTACATGTAGGGTTAATTTTTATTAACTAAAAAAGCACTAAGAAAACTTTACTCGTTCATTCATCCCTTATTTTTAATAATTCTCAAGTTTGCTTCTTTTGCCAAAAAAATTTAAAAAATATCTCCTTTGTCGATCCTTCAGAGAAACATTAGCTAACTTTTTAGTTTTCGACATACTTCTCCGTTGACTCTTTGATGTTTATTTCGACCCTCTCCACGTGTTTGGCCATGAGGAAGATTATTTTGTGCGAAAACGCTGTCTTCCTTCCCATCCTCGACAACATAAATCTCGAATGAAAACTTAACTTCCGAGAAATCCAGTTCTCGAAGTCCACAGTCGCTATGCGGAATGCGACATGCGGATGCATATGAAAAAGTGATGTTTGTCGATACTTTGTCGTTAAAATTGGAAAGAAAAATGACGGGCAATTTCTGAAAGGAAAGTTGGCCGTGTTGATTCGATTCCTCGTTTCAACTTGAGTTTTGGCGCTCAGTGCCAAGTTTGCTATTTCAAGTTCGTAATACACTAATTTTCTCGAAATTGAGAAAAAATAAATTTGGAATATTTTTGGTTTTGTGCGTCCGAGTTTGACTTTCCTTTACTACTTAGAAACATAATACTGACTTTTCTACTTAGGAGTAGCACACCAGTGGAAAAGGTACGTTTTGGTAAGACTCAGTTGGCTGACTAATATAATTTTTTTAATGATTGCAACTGATTGCAGGACTTGCGTACCCCTCAGAATTTCAACCCATTCTTCCAATAAGAATCTAGGGTAGAAATACCCACTAGATAGAAGTTGCCGTTCATAGAATATTTGCATACTTGAAGTACTAAGTTTTACTGCACTGAAAAGGGTTAAATTAGTCAAAATACGTGTTTTAAATTAATTAAGTACTTTACATGTGAGTTCTTATACTTAAAATATGGCAATACAATATCAAAAAATGACTACTAACGGTTCATAGGCCACTAAACCCTTCAAAAGAATACAAATAAATATTTTTTAATCTTTCAATACTTATGCCTTACATAAGTATTAAGTGAGGGTTAGATCACTCTTGAAATACTTTGAAATAAATCTTTCTAAATTTCTTAAAATGCCTTGAAATCTTCTGAAATCCCATGAAATTCTATAAATTCTGCCAAGACCCCATAAAATCCCTTTAAATAATTCCAAATACAGTGAACGTCCGCCTATTCTTAAGATCGCCTATACTAAATCCCCTGTACACGCTTATTCGAAATTGCGCAGTTTTGTCACCTCCCACCAAGGTCCTTGTACGGGCTGTATGGTCACGCCCGTGTTAGTGGCTGACCAATAAAAAAAAGCCATGTTCCATTCTTTTGTTAATGTACGACCTTTCAGTGTCACGAAATAAAATAAAATATCCAAAATTTCAGGTTAGTGAATCAGAACAGGTACTCCAACCTCAAGTTTCGGACAGTTGATTGTATTTCGTGAAACTGAAAGGTCGTCAATCAACAAAAGAATGAGACATGACTGAGCAAATACATTCTATACTTGAAAAATATGACTATTCAGACATTTATAACTTACATTTACGTTTGGAAGCTTTTCTCCAAAAAGGCGTATGCAGTTGCAGTACCATGTACTAACCTTCCTAATGGCTGAGATTTACACCTATCCTAGCATGATACCCTTTTAAAATATTACTACAGTCAAAGCTATCAATAAGACCGTTACGAATAAGACCGCTTCCCCCTCATCCTTGCTCGAGCTCGCCGAGACGCTTCCTCCACTCTCACGCTGACTTCGAAATTCCATTCAGCCGCTGCCAAAAGGGCCGCCGTATAAATCGCAATTTTTATAGTCTTTAGGAGAGTTTTTTATATTATCCAAATATAATATCGAAAATTATTATAAAATATAAAAATATCACAATTAATATTCGATATAGCGTGAGAGTGGGGGAAGTGTCTCGGCGAGCTCGAGCAAGGAGGAGGGGAAGCGGTCTTATTCGTAGCGGTCTTATTGATAGCTTCGATTGTATTGAGACCTTTATAACTTACTTTTACGTTTAGAATATTTCCTCCAAAAATGTGTGTTCACTGTTATGTCAAGAACTGTGCTAACCCCCCTGACATTTCCACCTAACCCAGCAGGACCGCGTCCACGACGTCATGCTACGAAACTCACTATTCCGCGAAATATTTGAGTCGTTTTTTGATTCTATTATATTGATTTTTATCTGGCAAATTGTCGCACGCTAACAAAAATACTTGAAAGACACTTGAAAAGCACTGACATGCTTGCAGTGATGCTAATGAACCGCGACTTTTTCAACTACGCAAATCGGGGCGATCTGAACCGTTTCCCATTTGAATGCATAATATTGCGCAATATATTCGAGTGAGTACTCGCGCACTGCGGCCCTTCCGAGGCGAGAGTCGCAACCGTCTCTTGCCCCTTGAGCTGAGAAACTGCGTGGCCAGCAGTTCTAGGAATGTCGCGTGTATTTATCTGTTTAATTATTGATAGTATTTATGGATTTCAAATCGACCCGCGTTTTTCGGCACATGCGCAGTTGAAAAAGTTGCTTACAGAGGACGCATCGATACAAGGCCGGGGCAGCCAATAAACTTTGCTTGACAAAAATAAACTGACGAATCGCGGTAGAGGTGGGGGCCCCTCCAGCCTTGAAATAATTGATCGTGTACGTTTCAAGGCCGTTAGAATAGGCGGAAGTTCACTGTACTTTGAAAAACTTCAAATTTTTTTGAAATCCGTCATAATCAATTGAAAAATGTTGAAGAAACATTTTGCAATCTCTGAAAATCCTCTAAAATTCCTTAACATGATCAGAAATCTCTTGAAATCTTGTAAAATACCTTGAAATATTTTAAAATACTTCGAAAAACCTTAAAATCTTTTAAAATAGGTACTTTTGGATCTGTAGCAATCTCTTGAAATCCCTTGACATCTTTTAAAACCCCTTGATACCTTCAGAAGTTTTTAAATATCCCGTGACATACTTTAAAACACATTGAAATTTTGTTTAAAAATTGTTCAAATCTCTCTAATTCCATTGACGTCTTCTAAAATTAGTTGAACTATATAAAAATCCTGTGAAATTCCTTGAAATGATTTAAAGTTGATTGGAATCCTTTTGAAAAACGTTGTGGAACATTTAAAAAAAATTTTAATACTTTAAAAATCCATAAAATCTTTATAAAAGCTCTTGATCCAGTTAAAATTCATAGATATTCTGTGAGTCTTTGAAATATTTAACATTTTCTTACAGAGTCTAGAAATTATTTGAAATTACTTAAAAAAATTTTATATCGCTTGAAATCCCATAAAATTCTTTATAATCTCTGAAATTGATATAAAATTCCTTGAAATCATTTGAAATTCCTTGAAATATGTTGAAAAACCCACATGAAATAATGATAAAACCCTTGAAATACTTCGAAATACGCGGAAATGTTAAAATTGTTTCAAATTAATTCAAACCCCAAAGAAATCTTCTAAAATCTTTGGAAATCTTATGAAATCTGTGGAAATCTTCATATCTGTAATTCACACAATACTGAATGATCAACCCCAGGATATTAAAGAGTTAACGACAATGAATACCTTTTTTTATTTAATGAAATTAAGTTTTATTCACTTATGAAATAAGATAATATAAGGCCTATAAAATATTTGGGCACCACAATGATCACAAATTGAATTAACAGTAGTTGAAAACAAATTGAAAGTTAGCGGCGGATTTCATATTTAAATTTCAAATGTAATAAATGGAGTAATTTCAAGTCATTCAAAAGCCAATCAGGTTTTCAACAACAACGAGCGCGAAATTTTCGAGATGTTTTGTTACACCACATATTTTTATCAAGAATTGCAATGCCCTAAGCTAAAAATTAGGTAAAATTTCTCTAAGGAGGAGAAGAACATTCAGAAAAAAGCTTGTTCCAAGAAAATGTATTTAAATCAAAGAAAAATATAGATTTGCTTTTTCTGAGTTTGATTTAAAAAAATTTATTTTGATCCAATGAAAATTTGTTAACGAAATAATTTCTTCACACCAAAAAATATAAACTACGTCATTCTTTAAGATGAATTAAATCTTTCTTTCATTTGAAAGTATTTTTATGTTAAATTTAAAAAATATATTTTAATGAAGCGTTTTCTTTAATTGAAAGAAAATATTATTCTGGGTGCACTCGGTTTACAAAATTGACCTTAGGGGAGCGAAGAATTAAAAAAAAATTTATCCACTTTATTGGAAATTCTCGCGTGAACACAGTAATACAAGAACCTGAATTTCATTTAAAAAAGTAGGTTGAATTTCAGATGTAACCAAAAGGATCATTCGCCGGTTGAAAGTCAACTGATGATTGTAATATGA